>JACBYM010000074.1:0-57164 GCA_013435755.1 Amphilophus citrinellus
CAGTGCATAGCAGGTACCTAAACTCATGCTCCGGTTAGGTCGATTATCGTCGTCATAGTTTTTACATCTCCAGGCTGACTGCATACGACCTTTGGAATACTGTTGGGCTCATCATGAAATGTAGAAATCTTCAAATCAGAGTGGCCTGACTCACTGGGTAAATTCACGAAAGCACGCTTAAAGCGATAACCCGTATGCTGGAGAGGGAATGGCGTCTCACTAAATTAGAAGATCGCATGTGTTCCTGGAAAATAGATTTTTTTTCTCATATAAAAAGCCCTCCGTAAAGCTAGGGACAAACTTACTACTCATTAATTGAAGAAAATAAGAAACACCCCACGGTGTTGTTTTCAGCACTGTGCCAGCTGAACAAAGAGTCAGAGCGATCTGTACAGCAAGAGTATCCTTTCACTTTAACTAGTAGTTGAACTTCAGTTCTTTACAATAAAATTTAGACATTACGAAAAAATTATTTCATACCATCTCAAAGGTTATCTTCATGGTCGGCGGCGCTATTCAAGCACGGCGTGGTAGATGTTTAAGACTCCGATTGGCTCCAGTTGTCTTTCAGAGTTAATGTCAAGAGTTTACTAACTTCCTCCAAACAAACAACATTTGTAATTAGATCCCATTCCTAATAGACTGTGCAAGAAATCTTGGCATTTATTGAGGCTTTCATCCAAACTTAAAAGTGATCATATCGTTTTATTAGTTGGCTATGTACCCAAGACCTTTCAAGGTGGCTGGTAATTAAACCTCTACTTAAAAACGCCATCACTGACCCAGCTGTCTTAGCTAATTAAGGCCAATCGCCAACCTTCGTTACTCTCAAAGTTTCTTGAAAGAGTATGTTTGTACAACAAGCTAACTGATATCCTGGCAGATGAACGTTTTTATTTTGAATGAGTTTCAGTCAGGTGTCAGAATTCATCTACACATACAGAAACAGCATTAGTGAAGGTGACATGATCTTCTTTAGAGCCTCGGACAGTGGACTCAGCTCTGTTCTTGTCCTGTTGGAACCTCCAATGCAGCTTGATCCTGTGTTGACCGAAATTTTATTACAGAGGATTAAGCAACTATAGGTATGAAAGGTACTGCAACGGCAGTTGGTTTGAATCATATTATCAAGAGACTCCAATGTGTGTCATGTTAAATGGGGAGATCTTCTTAACCACTAGGTTAATTATGGAGTTCCACAGGTTTCGTGGCTAGGGACCAATTCTAGTTACATGATACATGCGTCCCTAGAGGGCAGTATTATTAGAAAGCACATGCAGCATTTTTCATTGTTTCAAGATATACTCAGCTTTACCTATCAAGGAAGCCAACGACACACATCATTAGTGAAAACTCCGGAATTTCTTTAAAGACAATTAAGCCTGGATGACCTCCTAAGTTTCCTGCTTTCTAAATTCGATTAAACTGAGTTGCTTGTAACAGCGGCCCCACAAATCATGAGAAACATGGTGTCAAACCAGATACTTACTCTGGTGGCATTACTTTTGGCCTCCAGTAACACTGTGGAAATTCTGGAGTCATTTTTGACCAGGATATGGCCTTCAATGCACATATTAAACAAATATGTAAGGAATGCTTATTGTTGCATTTGGTGCATATTTCTAAAATAGAAAACATCCTTTCTTCAAGTGATGGCGAAAAGCTAATTCATACAGTTATTACTTCTAGGCTGGACTATTGTAATTCATGACTATCCAGTCTGTTCTAAAAGCCTCCCGAAAAAGCCTTCAGCGATCCAAATGCTGCGAGCTAGAGTACTGACAAGGGACTAGAAGAGATAGAGATTTCTCCATATTGGGTCTCTTCATTGGCTCCCTGTTAAATCTAGAATAAGAATTAAAATCCTTCTTCCTCACTACAAGGTCTTGAATAATAATCAGACCCCATCTTAGCTCAAATACCTGAGGCACCACCATGTCCACCCAACAGAGCACTTTTGCTCGTCAGACTGCTGGCTTACTTTGTGGTTCCTAGGATACGTAAGAGTAGAAGGTGAGCGAGCCTCGCTTTCAGACCCTCTTCGTGGAACAGTTCCAGCTGGGATCAGGGCAGCACCCTCTTATTTTTAGATTAGTCTTAAACTCTCTTAATGAGCAGCTTATAGTTAGGCGGATCAGGTGAACCTGAACCATCCTTAGTAAGCTGCTAGAGCCCGAGGCGGCTGGGGGGTCCCATAATCACTGTTTCGTTTCCTCACCGTAGTACTTGGTTCTTACTCCACTCTGCATTTTTCATTAATTGTTATTATCGGTGGCTCTCGTCCCAAGCATGTCTTTTTCTCCGTCGCGCAGATGACTGCCTTCCCTGAGCCTGGTTTGCTGGAGTTCCTTCCTGTTAAAAAGGGGTTTTTCCTTCCACGGGCGCCAAGTGCTGCTCATAGGGGTCATTTTGACTGTTGGGTTTCTCTGTATGATTGTAGGGGGGCGTACCCACATACAAAAGCCTGAGGCGACTGTTGGTGTGATTTGGCACCATATAAATAAAATTGAAATGAATTGAATTATTGTGTTTACAATAAGCTCATAGTTGGTGCCAGAGGCTGTGTGCATGGGCAGGTTAAGTGAAATCGTGCAGCAGAGATGATTTGAATCAAAGATGCTGATGCTGAGCTCATCACGGATCCAAAGTTCTACGCATGTATGCTTCATGTAGGGGACGACATCAGCTCAGATAGCTGTGAATACTGGTAACTGAGTTCATCCACACACGAGCATAAACGCAGGCAAGCAGCAGCAGGTCAGTGACAACAAGCTGCCACCAACTCATTGCCTGCAGCTCACAATAGAAGCGTGAGTGTTCTCCCCATGCGACCACACAGTATCTTAGGGTTCCTCCACCTTCGAATCCCACGTACACCCGATATCCTATGTGGTGTTTAGGGGGAGCACAGTCACCCTCGACTATGGAGGACAAAGAGAAAGAGATGTGTTAAATCCTTTAACAGTTTGTGTCCTAATAACAGATTCGCTAGAGCATTCTAGGATTAAAATTTAGATTGGAATCCGCTGTATTTACATGTATATTTCAATATTACAATAAATATAATGAGGTCAGTAAGCTTACCAAAATAGCAGGTAGAAACATCCTCCAAAGAGCTACTTTACTTTCTATTGAACAATTTCAGAGCCTGTACTTTTTACTTTTACTTAAGTAAAGAGTTGAACCAGTACATCGACTTTGACCAAAGATTTTTTCACACAAGTCTTTACTTTACTGAAGTACGAAGGTCATACTTTTGCCCCCTTGTTTAAAATTAAACCATAACATGATAAGATGCACTGGCATATAAGTAATGGTATGTGAACACTTGGGTGAATTTCTTCCTTTCATAGTAGAAGTTGTTCATTTATAGTAACTTTGATAGATTTAGGGAAGTCATGATGAAAGTCTTAAAAGTAGTAAAATTTAGGGGATAGTACTCAGAAAAACAAAACCGACGGGAAAAGAACTAGGAAACAAAAAAGTCTTGATCATAAGGCCTGCTACTTTGCGTGCCCCCTGCTACTCCAAACAATTTGAAAAACCTGAACTGCTAAACACTAATCAAAGAAAGCGGTCCATACAACGTGGAACTTGACACCACAACACAATCCCATATCCAAATGGGGACGACTGTGTGATGAACTGCTTTAATCAAAAATGAATAATCCTGTCCATACAACCGGGGCACTCGACACACACACACAAAGTCAATGATCCAAATGGGGAGTCGTGGTGACTGAATGCTTTATCAAAAATAAATATCCTTCCATAAACACCGGGGAAACTCGACACACACACACACCACATGGCCAGGATCCAAAATGGGGACGTTTGTGTGGATGACCTCTTTGCATCCATATTAGAAATCTAAAATATCAGCATGTCAGGATATTGCTACGTGGGCACGAGAAAACCACTAGATGACAACGTGCACTAAACAGTTGATAGGCGGTGACCTCAGCATAACCAGGACAAAACAAATGGCAACTATATCCTAAGTTACATTAACAGCATTCAACTTGAACACTGAAGAATACATACATTCCGAAGCAGGCCAAGGACTGTGTGCTAGAAAAGTAATAATGTACTAGTTGTATCTAGCGTTTGCAAAGGGATGATTCGGTAGTTCAGATGTCTGAACTCTGCTATGAATATGAAGACGAGGCAAGGACTAACCTGTACTGAAATGTGTTTTGTTGGCATACTACCGAAAAATTAGAAGTACATAAAATCGTTTGTCTTGTAGTTGCAATGTCACGTACCTTATTGCAGTGGAGGGCAGTGTACCAAGTGCGAGACAGGAGAGTAGTGACTGATCGGTGGCGTTTGAGACATCAGCATGTCCATGTCCACATTTGAAGCAGAAACCTGCAGTTCAACAAGGGATAGCATGAGACAACACTCCTACCAAAAACCAGTAAAGACGTACACATGATTAAAGTCTCATCGATCGGTTCTGTAAGGATGCTCTGTGACTAGTGAGTGAAGGTAGCCTAAAATGACAGCATACTGTAAGCTCCAAACATCAAAAAGAAAAGATGCACTATAATGTGAACACTATACTGTTTTATGTACCAAGCATAAATGACAGCTGACATGCTCCTGTTAGGGGGCTCGACACACGGGAGTGACGTCGCTCCTCTCCATTCATTACCTCCACCAAGGAGGTTATGTTTCGGTCGCGTTGGTTTGTTGTCTGTCTGTTTGTCAGCAGGATTACTCCAAAAGTTATGAATTGGATTTCGCTGAAATTTTTGTGGAGTGTTGGAAATGACAAGAGGAAGAGTGATTAACTTTTGGCGGTGATCCGGATCACGATCTGGATCCAGGAATTTTTTTAAGGATTCTTCACTATTGCGGGATACAGGCAGAGCCTTCCCTTTAAGAATGTAAGCCTTATGGGAAATGTATTTCAAGGCACAGGTTGTATGTTGTAGGCTGAGAGACAAACGCCACTTTTTCTCTGCTCCGTGTATGTGTGTATATGCGGGCTAGCGTGGGAGACAAGCACGAGGGAAAAAAGTGTGTTTGGTGGCGGTGGAAAAAAGGAATAAAAGTTCTGTTGCTAAAATCCTTCGACTTGCTGCATTTCTCCGCCTTGCTGAAGCTGACCCACATGGATGAGCAAGTTAGTTACCAGCCACGAGCCAAGCGAAGTAGAAACCAGAGGTCTTCCTACTACGGTTTAGGAGCCGCGATCTGGTCGAGGTAACACACTATTGCGGCATAGGGGGTTATTGTTGTCTGGGAAAGATGAAAGATTATTTCACAGTATTTAGATACATGTATTGCAGCGTCAGTGACCCTATGGTCTTGGCGGAGGTTTGTGCTCTCTGAGTGCTTCTAGTTTCCTATGGAACTTGTGTGATGAGGCGACAATCGCTTGGCACACAATTTCCATAGGAAATAAATGGAGTGAGAGCACTTCACTCCCCGTGTGTCGAGCCCCTTAGAGTTAAACATGCTGAAACACTAATCCATAAAGCGGTCCATACAACCGGGGACACTCGACACACACACACAAAGTCCATGATCCAAAATTGGGACGTCTGTGTGATTGGACCGCTTTATCAAAAGAATAATCTTGTCCATACAACCGGGGACACTCGACACACACACACAAAGTTGATGATCCAAAATGGGGACATCTGTGTGATTGGACCGCTTATCAAAAGAATAATCTTGTCCATACAACCGGGGACACTCGACACACACACACACACAATTCCATGATCCAAAATGGGGACGTTTGTGTGACTGAACCTCTTTGCCATCCATATTTAGAAGTCTATAATATCAGATCATGTCAGGATATTGCTACGTGGGCACGAGAAACCCACTGGATTACAACGTGCACTCATACATTCACTGATCAGGCGGTGACCTCAGCATAAACCAAGGGACAAAACTAAATGATCAACTATAATCCATAAGTTACAATTAACAGCATTCAACTTGAACACTGAAGAATTCATACATTCAGAAGCAGGCCAAGGACTGTGCTGCTAGAACAGGTAATAATTGTACTAGTTTTGTATCCTGAGACGTTTGCCAAATGGATGATTTCTGTAGTTCAGATGTCTGAATCTCTGCTATGAATATGAATAAGAGGACAATGACTACCCTGTACTGAGAATGTGTTTTGTTGGCATCTGACCAAAGTATATGTAAGTACATAAACTGTTTGTCTTTGTAGTTGCAATGTCACGTACCTTATTTGCAGTGGAGGGCAGTGGTACCAAGTGCGAGACAGGAAGTAGTGACTGATCGGTGGCGTTTGAGACATCAGCCATGTCATGTCCACATTTGAAGCAGAAACCTGCAGTTCAACAAAGGGATAGCATGAAGACACACTCCTACCAAAAACCAGTAAAGACGTACACATGATTAAAGTCTCATCGATCGGTTCTGTAAAGGATGCTCTGTGACTAGTGAGTGAAGGTAGCCTAAAATGACAGCATACTGTAAGCTCCAAACATCAAAAGAAAGATGCACTATAACTGTTTTTGTACCAAGCATAAATGACAGCTGACATGTTCTTGTTAGGGGCTCGACACACGGGGAGTGACGTCGCTCACTCTCCATTCATTTCCTATGGAACTTGTGCCAAGCAATTGTCACCTCATCACACAAGTTCCATAGGAAATGAATGGAGCGGGCGCGATGTCACTCCCTGTGTGTCAAGCCCCTTAGTGTTTCCTAGATGGTGCAATCAGGGTCTTGTGTGGCGCTGAGCACCTGTGGAGCAAATACTGGTAGGGATATTTCCCTTCTAATCATGCCCCGTGATTGGTAGGGACATAACAGACGTCATTTGATATTTCACAGGAGGTGCAGGTCAGGTTACAGTGTAGATTTCCCGCTTGATAATTATGGTAATTAACACAATACTCAAACATAAGTGTTGGCATTGTTGCTAGCCACTTATGTAACGTTTTAAGGCCGCAAAGACAGTTGCACAATAAATCAGGGCTAATATGGAAAGTGACTAAATCATTTTAATAATAATCGGGGTTTTTTGTCGATTATACTGTGTTTGTGATCATTTGGAGTCAATATTGTAATCAAAATCAAATTTCACATTTCCTTGAATGTGGCCTGCTAACACCCCTGGGTGTACAGTATGGCTGCTGGTGTCGCTAGGTTCACGTTTCTCAGAGTCACCAACAACAAGAGTTTGTTCCTCGGTGGGTGTGTTGCCAAGTGTAGAAAACGGATAGAGAATGGGTTAGTCACCCAGCCAGCCTGCTTTCCCAGCTGCTCAGGATCTGCTGGGGAAGCTAACAGTGTTTAAGCTACCTTGGTCTTCACCGACTACAGGGCCTCACTAGCTACCGAATTTTTCAGAGTGCTGAGCCGAGTCTCCAATTTACTGAGCCTGGCCTTCGAAGCTACATGTATTACAAGTATCTTTTCTTGTAAAGGGGGCCGTGGAGTAACTAAACATCTGACACAGAGCAGGAAAGTGCAGGAGGGACGGGAGAAGAGCTATGCTGCTAGTGACTTGGCTAAGAGCTAAGCTAAGAGCTAAGCTAAGCTCACTTCCCAAAAACCACACTAAGTGAAAATGTGAATATAATTAACAGGTAATTCAGCAAAGAATATCAGGTAAAAATTATTTATAACTCGTTAAATTTAATTGAACAAAATCAAAATGACTTCAATAATTATTTCAAACACAATTACCTGTCATTGTTCAGCTGTAGTCCGTGTTGTAGTGCTGTGGTGTGTCCCGATCTTCTGGATCAAACCACGTATGGGAGGAGGGGGGTGGATGGCATGATGTCTATATTTTTTTTTAATATTTGTATAAGATTCATTGACTTTAAATATTATGAATTAATAATGCATATTAAAACACATTATGCTAAAAAAGAAAAAAAAGAAAGTAGGACATTTAAAAAAAAAAATGCATTCATGGTGGAGCTTGTCTTTTCCTTGATGGAACCAATCACAAGCTCCAGTCTTGGAGTTGCCTGCTAAGTTTCTCCCAGGCCTGAAGCCAGTCTATTAGGATTACCGAAGAGGATTCATCAGCACACTTCTGTCGTTGCTGTTTTTTGGATTAATTTTTATGAAACCTTGAAGTTTTTCTGCAAATAAACGCCTACACAGAAAGGATTATGATATTAATTTGAAGCAGAAACAGAACTTTAAAGGGATTTTCAGCACCAGCATTGTTCAAGACATGACATCATCAAACAATAAGTTGTTAATATGCAAGATATGTGTTAGCTTATGTTATGTAGAAGTGCTGCTCTATTGACTGTTTATATGGAGTGGACATTATGTACTTTAATTCTACATGATGTCTATTTTTTTTTTAACATAAATCTTGCCACATATTTAATAACTCGGTGCTATGCCAGTCTAATGAAATCATTTTTATCAAAATCAGTCATTGAACAGTTGGCATACTGCACATTTGTGGCATTGAGCTTTTAAGGGTCATGACTGCTGTTTGTGGTCTTGACGTGTGTCATGTCAGTATCTCAGAAAATTAGAATATTAATACCAATACAAAAAGGATTTTTAGAAATGTTGGCCAACTAAAATGTATGAACATGAAAAGTATGAGCATGTACAACATGCAACACTTAGTTGGGGCTCCTTTTGTCTGGATTACTGCAGTAATGCAGCGTGGCATGGAGTCAATCAGTCTGCGGCACTGCTCAAGTGTTATGAGAGCCCAGGTTGCTCTGATAGTGGCCTTCAGCTCTTCTGAATTGTTGGGTCTGGCGTATCACATCTTCCTCTTCACAATAGCCCATAGATGGGGTTAAGTAAATGGGGTTAAGTTTAGGCAAGTTTACTGGCCAATTAAGAGCAGGGATACCATGGTCCTTAAAGCAGGTACTGGTAGCTTTGGCACTGTGTGCAGGTGCCAAGTCCTGTTGGAAAATGAAATCTGCATCTCCATAAAGTTGGTCAGCAGCAGGAAGCACGAAGTGCTCTAAAACTTCCTGGTAGACGGCTGCATTG
This sequence comes from Amphilophus citrinellus, assembly GCA_013435755.1. NCBI lineage: Eukaryota > Metazoa > Chordata > Actinopteri > Cichliformes > Cichlidae > Amphilophus > Amphilophus citrinellus. The sequence continues at coordinate 8,986 of JACBYM010000074.1, forward strand.
ACCTTTGACCTCAGAAAACACAGTAGACCAACAGCAGCAGATGACATGGCACCCCAAACCGTCACTGACTGTGGAAACTTTACACTGGACCTCAGCCAGAGTCGATTCTGTGCCTCTCCTCTCTTCCTCCAGACTCTGGGACCTTGATTTCCAAAGGAAATGCAACATTGACTTTGATCAGAGAACCTAACTTTGGAGCACTCAGCAGCAGTCCAGTCCTTTTTGTCTTTAGCCCAGGTGAGACGCTTCTGACGCCGTCTCTTGTTCAAGAGTGGCTCGACACAAGGACTGCGACAGCTGAAACCCATGTCTGCATACGTCTGTGTGTAGTGGTTCTTGAAGCACTGACTCCAGCTGCAGTCCACTCTTTGTGAATCTCCCCACATTTTTGAATGGCTTTTGTTCCACAGTCCTCTCCAGGGTGCGGTTATCACTGTTGCTTGTACACTTTTTTCTTCTACATTTTTTCCTTCCCTTCGTTTCTCTATTAATGTGCTTGTACACAGAGCTTTGTGAACAGCCAGCCTCTTTAGCAATGACCTTTTGTGTCTTGCCCTCCTTGTGCGAGGTGTCAAAGGTCATCTTTTGGACAACTGTCAAGTCAGCAGTCTTCCCCATGATTGTGTAGCTTACAGAATTAGACTGAGAGACCATTTAGAGGCCTTTGTAGGTATTTTGAGTTAATTAGCTGTTTGGAGTATGGCACCAGGTGTTTTCAATATTGAACTGTTTCATAATATTGAATACTGAATTTGTTTTTTTTTTTAATTAGTTGTCAGTTATAATAATCAAAATTAACAGAAACAAACATTTGAAATATATCCGTCTGTGAAATGAATGAATATAACATACAAATTTTACTTTTTGAATGGAACTGCTGAAATAAATCAACTTTTTCATGATATTTTAATTTTATGATCACCACCTGTATATCAGTAGCTTCACTTTGACACTCCAGGGTTCTAGCTAGCAGTTGATCACCTAGCAGTGCACAATGCTGATGCTGTCCTGCGCTGGGCTGAGAATTTCACCAGTTAGATATCAGGATTATTCTATTCCTGCAATTAGCAGGAATAGTTAATAATTAATAGTTAATTTAAAATGTAATTATTGTAAACTTACCTTGAGATCTGAACTTGCTGAGCTCCAGGCAGCTTGGAATTCAGGATTTTTAAATGTCACTCAAATTAGAGTTTTTACTCAGAAACTCTTAGGGGAAAAATTTTTCTTTGTCTTTAATGAGTTTTCTGACATGTTACGGCTGCCTGCCGTTTAGTTTGTCTCTCTCTCTCTCTCCCTCTCTCCCTCCCGCAGGGGCGTCTCCTCCTAATCAGGGCTGCAGGATAAAGGGAGGCAATGTTTGAGGCGGCACGGGGAGAGAGGAGTGTGGTGACGAAGCAGTCTGCGGAGTTGGTGGTTTGAGCAGCTGTAGAGTTGTGTGTCTGTGGGTTGACTGCAGACGTACTCCGGGGTTCTGGAGGTGTCAGGGTGGTTGCTTTGGCGGCCAGGGGCCAGTGTGCTCCACACGTTCCTGTTTTTTTTCTGGTCCCCTAACAAGTTTGTGGCGTCTCCCGTTTGGAGATTGTTTTGTGTTTTTCCCTTGTAGGTTTCTCATCTCCCGTTTGGAGATTGTTTTGAGTTGTAGCGGTTTTCAGTTTATTTCGCTTAAATAAACTTTATTTATTCGGGGGAGGCCCCCACCCATAAAAATAAACACCACATAGGCAGGTAAACACCGTCCCTAGGCTCTGGAGAGGGCATCGGCCATCACATTGTCACACCCTTTCTTGTGTTTTACAAGAGGGCCCACCTCATCAACCACTGGTTATGGTTGTACATGCGGGATAAAAAAACCAACGGGTTGTGGTCGGTATGCACTACGACAGGTTGTGGGGTGGAACCAACATATACCTCGAATTGTTGTAATGTTAACAGCAGGGCAAGAGTTTCCTTCTCGATGGTAGAATACCTGGCTTGGTGTTTATTAAACTTCCGCGAAAAGTAGCAAACAGGATGACTAATCCCGTGCTCATCATCCTGCAGCAGCACAGCACCGACACCCACGTCACTAGCATCCACCTCGAGTTCAAAGGGCTTGGCGAAATCAGGGGCGGCTAAGTCAGGTGAGTTAGATAAAAGAGTTTTAAACGCTCTCAAAGGCGTGCTGGCAGCTGTCATCCCACAGGAATGCTCGCTTCGGGCTGCACAAGCAGGTGAGCGGAGCAACCACCTGTGAGAAGTTTCTACAGAAGCCTCTGTAGTAACTAGCCATGCCTAAAAACCTCCGCAACTCGCGCGTAGTGTTCGGCACTGGGAATGCGAGAATGGCAACCACTTTACCATCCAGGGGGCACACTTGTCCCCGCCCGACCACCTTGCCTAGGTAGGTTATGGTGGCTTTGCCAAACTCACACTTTGCGAGGTTGAGCGTTAGAGAAGCATCTGCTAAGCGCTGGAATACTCTTTCGAGGATTGAACGCGTGGAGCACACTGGCCCCTGGCCGCCAAAGCAACCACCCTAACACCTCCAAAACCCCGGAGTACGTCTGCAGTCAACCCACAGACACACGACTCTACAGCTGCTCAAACCACCAACACCACAGACTCATTCGCCACCACACTCCTCTCTCCCCGTGCCGCCTCCTACATTGCCTCCCTTTATCCTGCAGCCCTGATTAGGAGGAGACACCCCTGCGGGAGGGAGAGAGAGAGAGAGACAAACAAAACAGCAGGCAGCCGTAGCAGACATCACATAGCACACTTGGTACAAATCTACATAGTAAACAATCTATTAAAAAAAATCTAGTATGTATGCGTCTTTGCATTTTTTACTTATTTTAACATATCCTGTGATTAGGAAGCTGGTAAAGCTGACTACTTTCTTGTACCTTTCATTTGAAAATGAAGAATTTTGGACATATTTGTAGACAACACTAACACTGATTATTTTATATTTGGCAATTATAAAATCTTTAATGGTATGCTCTTTTTTTTTTATATACAAGCCCTCTATTTTTTTGTTTAAATAACCTAAAAAAAAAAACAACCCTCAAACAAATCTTGGAATATAGAAACTGAACCCTAATTTTCTATACTGTTACTATAAAATACAATATTCTATATATATAACAAATTAATAAAGTAAATTTTAATAGCCAGCAAATAATAAAGAACGCTATGCTCAATTTGTATGTTAACCCTAGCTAAATGCTAACTTAGCTAAATGCTAAGTTTGTTGCTTGTGATGAAATTCCTAATAAATGAAAGTAGTCTACTGGCATTCAGCTGAACACACAAACTAAAGTTACTAATTGATACACATCTATTATATATTAGATTGCATTTTGCCTGACTGACAGCCTTTAAAGCAACAGATTTGTTATATTCAACAAAAAAAGAGGAGGTACACATTTTTGACAGAAAAATTATAGTCATATTGGGGACATGTTCTATATGATGTTAACCCTAGCCGAATGCTAACTTAGCTAAATGCTAACTTAGCTAAATGCTAATGTTATTGTTTGTGATACAGTTCCTAAGAAATAAAAGTAGTCCGCTAGTTTTTGATTGTACACTCAAAGTTACAAATAAATTCAAATCTATTATATATTAGATTGCATTTTGCCTGACTGACAGCCTTTAAAGCAACAGATTTGTTATATTCAACAAAAAAAGAGGAGGTACACATTTTTGACAGAAAAATTATAGTCATATTGGGGACATGTTCTATATGACGTTAACCCTAGCCGAATGCTAACTTAGCTAAATGCTAACTTAGCTAAATGCTAATGTTATTGTTTGTGATACAGTTCCTAAGAAATAAAAGTAGTCCGCTAGGTTTTGATTGTACACTCAAAGTTACAAATAAATTCAAATCTATTATATATTAGATTGCATTTTCCTTGACTCACAACTTTTAAAACTACAGGTTTGTTATATTTTACCAAAGGAGGAGGTACACATTTTTGTCAGAAAATTTATAGTCAAATCGGGGACATGAATTATGTAGTTCCATACACTTCCACAAGGGGCGCTGTGTCAGATTATACACAAATTGAGTGGGGGGGTAGTGGGGGGTGGGGGGGTGTACACACTTTTACACACAGAATCTGAAAAAAGTCACTTTTTGGGACAGTGGAGATTTTAAGAGCGAAATGCATGTTGGAGCTTGTAGAATACGATTATAATGGAATCAGATTGGGGACGGTGATTTTTGTCCCCAATTGGAAAGCCGTCCCCAATCAACTGGTGTGTATTCTGAAAAATGTCCCCTATTTTAGTCTAAGTCAACACACACACACACACACACACACACACACACACACACACACACACACACACACTTTCTCCAGAGGTGTGTTTAGAGTTTGCATCCTGTCAGACTGTGGTATTAAACAGGCAGTTAGCAGTACTTCTTACTATAGCAGGCCATTTTAACAACATCCATTTCACCACACTTACATTCCAGATATCTGAAATTTATTTATGACTAAATGTATTAGTAAATTAAGATATCTCTAATTACATTCTGAATAGAAGAAATGTCAGATTTACCATTGAGTTGAATGGAGGCTTCAATTCAAGATATCTACAATTAAATTATGACTAGTCAGAAAGTTAATTCGAGATACCTCACTTTTTGTTCTGACTAGTCATAATTCTAATTAAAGATATATTGAATGACACTGTAATTCAAGATATCTTAAATGTATTTTTAGATAGGAGATATACCCTTTTGATTAGTGCAAATTAAATTCTAGATATCTTGGAAGGAAATAATGATTAGGCAAGCTAAGTTAGAGATATCTAGAACTGTAATTTTGACTAGTCAAAATTCCCTTTAAGGTATCTCCAAATGAATTACAGATATCTTGAATTAGATTGCTTTTTATTTAGATATCTTAATTTAACATTCTGACTAGTCAGAATGACATTACTGATATCTTGAATTAGTATTCTGTCGAGTCAAAACGTTATGGAGCATTTTGGTGGAAAGTTTATAAGGCAAATTGTTAAAACAGCCAGCCATAAAATAAGAGATTCTTTGCAGATTTCTTAAGCAGTCTTTAAGTACACGGTTTTTTGCCTTCTCCGCATATCCCATACTGAAGAGCTGTTTCTATATTGTGGCATTTTCTTACAATTTTGTCCAGCGCCATTGCAGCCACCTGAAATTCTACACAGGCAATTGTTTAGACAGCTCAGTACTGCACAAGGGGGCTTACATGCAATCTCTTAAATCAGATATCTAAAAATGTCATTTTGACTAGTCATAATTACATTTGAGATATCTTAAATTGTAATTATGGATGTGTGACCCGTCAAATGACAAATCCGGTGACGTCATTTGAGATATCTTGAAAGGAATTTTAAAACGTCAAAATCTAATTAAAGATATCTTGAATTATTATTCTTACTATTCAGAATGTAAATGCAGATACCTTAAATTACCATTCTGGATAGTCAAAATGCAGTTTTAGATATCTGAAATGTAATTAAAGGGAGTCAGACAAATCGGATTTTATGGTAAAATGGCCTGCCATATTCTTACAGCATTAATGAATAACACACAATCCTGGGATGTGCTTGTATGTGTGTGTGCAGACGCCTGGGTGGTTTCATCTATACTATCCTGTGACATCATGGCAGACCAGCCTAGCACACTGTCAGACTGCAGGAACAAGCCAGGAAAAACCTGTTTACACAGTCAGTGTGAACAGATGAACCAGGGATATCTGAGCTGGTGCTTCGACATAACTGTTACATAACTGGAGTGACTGTTACAAATTAAGCAGATTACCACTAGTGACCTTAGGTTTTCCTCATGGGTTCATATTATGGATCTGTAATGTTACAGTGATCATACTAAATTTTAAATTATTCAGGTAAATGTATGTGGAAGTTATCCAAACCCTTCGGCTTCATATGGCTCTGAATATTTAATTTCTATTTCTTTTATTCCTACTTTCATGACATCAACTTCTCCATACACAAACCCACTGAAACATTATTCCAAAACAGTCTTGAGTAATATTACAGGTGTCAACTGCAATCCACCATACAAAGAGTCCAGCATGTAGGAGACACTATACAATCATTTAGTGACAGCATATTAACATTTTGCTCGTTACATTACTGTTGTTCTTTTCTGACAGCAGATAAATGTGCTCTCAGGTGCTTCTATAAAAGCTCTAGATGTGGCTGGTGACTGAAAGCCACAATTCAACATTATTGATTGAGTGTAATATTTGTTGCTGTGGATGTTTGCCCTCATATTCTCATTTTTATCTGAGCTTGAACTTATAAGGATAATTAAATACTTTGCTTTTAAAGCCTCCACACCGACAAGAAAATGGGTTGGAGTAACAAGCACTGAATTTTTCTTCCTTTTCTAATCCTGCTGAAAGACCTGCCAAACAGAAAAAAGTGCACATTTCAGGCTTAACTGTAGAACTGTGTCTTTGAACCCTGACAAAGTTACTATGCTGAAGTCCCAGAATATGTAGACTTGGAAATAAGTGTAACAGGCTCCCTTTAATCGATTTAACACAAAATTCTGGCTCCCAAATTTGTTGTTTTTCTTTTTTGTGTTTGCTAATTTTGAGATGAGGCTTGTTGGTTTATGAGCGAGCGAGCGAGCAGGCAGGCAGGCAGGCAGGCAGGCAGGCAGGCAGGCAGGCAGGCAGGCAGGAAGGAAGGAAGGAAGGAAGGAAGGAAGGAAGGAAGGAAAGAAAGAAAGAAAGAAAGAAAGAAAGAAAGAAAGAAAGAAAGAAAGAAAGAAAGAAAGAAAGAAAGAAAGAAAGAAAGATAGATTGTGAGGGTGTTCCGTTAGTCTTTTGCAGATGAATGACCCAGTACAGAAATGGTAATGGTACAACTAGAGCAACAGCAGTGTTCTGATGCATCACTGAGAATAAGGTACTGATATAGTATAACATAAAAATAGTTCTATGCATCAATGTTCTTACATTATATTTGTCAGATTACACTGAATATTTTACATAATTCTCATCTTTGCTTTCATAAAAACATATAAAACTTGAATTGAATTCTTGCAAGAAGAGAAAAATGAATGAAAAATAAACTCATCTTTATAAACCAGAGTCATGTGGAATATAACTGAATGTGTATTTTGGATTTTGAATCTGCATATCGTTAGCCTAATAGCATAATTGCCTAAGTCATATTTTGGCCAAAATTGAGATATCTATCTAAATGAATCTACACTGTTAGCAGAGTAGAATTAGGTAGGTATCTCAAAATATGACTTAGGCAATTATGCTATTAGGCTAATGACATGTGACAGTTTTCAGCCCATATAAACCTTGCTGTGTATGTATCTTTCACTCTGTTGTGAAAGTGAAGTGTGTTTGCCCTGGCAGCATCCCGTTCTCCACAGATGGCAGCTCTCTGTGTGTAGTCTTCACTGAACCTGACAAACAGGACCAAACCTGTATGATCCCAGAAATCCACCATTGGCCACCTTGCTGATTCTTACACACACTCAGATGTGAACTTGGTAGTTGTTTTTAACAGTGTTCTTGCTTTGGTTTGAATTTAATTTAATTTGGTTTTAATTTAATTTATCATCTTAATCTGGGGAATCTTGGCAATAAACGTGTGTGTGTGTGTATGTGTGTGTGTGTGTGTGTGTGTGTGTGTGTGTGTGTGTGTGTGTGTGTGTGTGTGTGTGTGTGTGTGTGTGTGTGTGTACTGCAGCTAGAGTACTGATTGGGATTAGAAAGAGAGCATATTTCTCTCATATTGGCTTCTCTTCATTGGCTCCCTGCTAAATCTAGAATAGAATTTAAAATCCTTCTCCTCACATACAAGAATCTTTAATAATCAGGCCCCATCTCATCTTAAAGACCTCATAGTACCGTATCACCCCAATAGAGCACTTTGCTCTCAGCTGGCTTACTTGTGGTTCCTATGATACTTAAGAGTAGAATGTGAGGCAGAGCCTTCAGCTTCTCTTCTGTGGAACCAGCTCCCAGTTTGGATTCAGGAGACAGACACCCTCTCTATTTTTAAGATTAAGCTTAAAACTTTCCTTCATGATAAAGTTTATAGTTAAACTGGATCGGATTAAACTGAACCCTCCTTTACTTACACTGCAATATGCCTAGGCTGCTGGGGGGTTCCCATGATGTTTCTCTTCACTCAACTTCCCTCTCTATGTTTTTGTCCTGTCGCAGATGACCCCCCCTCCCTGATCCTGGTTCTGCTGGAGGTTTCTTCCTGTTAAAAGGGAGTTTTTCCTTCCCACTGCCACCAAGTGCTGCTCATAGGGGGTTGTTTTGACTGTTGGGTTTTGTCTGTAATTATTGCACGGTCTTTAACTTACAGTATAAAGCACCTTGAGTCAACTGGTGTTGGGATTTGGTGCTATATAAGTAAAATTTAATTGAATTCTATTTAACATAAAAATCTGTAAAAATGCAGGAAATTTTATATAAATTTAAAACTACAATTACTGCATTTTAATTAACCTTACAATAACTTAAATCAGGAAGTACAATAATCTCTAATTAAAGACACATACACGTGATTATTGCCCAGTGTTGCATTTTTTGCTGATGCTAATGTGTTATATAAATAAAAGTGGCGCTACTTAAAGCAGAACAGGCAAAGCACTGAAACTGAACCACATTACTATAATCAGCATCTTTGACAGCAGAACTTTGTTACCAGTATTTCCAGGGAGTGGAGTGCTGAAGTGTTGTATTGACAATCACCAACCACCTTGGGTATAATCTCAGAATAAGAGGCCACAGAATACATTATGTAAATGAGGGGCCTCAAAGGTAGAAGTACAAATATGTGTGTGTGTGAGAGAAATGCTCCTGAGCATGGAGGTTGAAGCCGAGTGCTGTACACCAATATAAAACTTTCCTGCAGATTGACCTTTGACTTTTTAGCTCCAACTTTTTAAAAATATTCAACATGGTGATTCTTACCCACAATCATCTGGGATAAAACAGACTCTGCTCTCCCACACAACTAACCTGACCTTTACACATAAGTTCAAACCTGGAACTGTACCATGCTAACATGCCTGTAACCTGTGACCTTTGTCCTCTGTGTAGCAGACAACATTAATTACTGTTAAGTTAAGTTAAGTTTTTAATTTTCACACTGAACTGGTAATGGTGACAGAATTAATTAAGAAAACTGTCTCTTATCTATACAGCAGTCTGGTGTCCAGTGCAGCTTTTGTAGTTGTTACTGATACATCTGGAAAATTTTTCAAATAAACATTAAAAAAAGAACACATCAGTATATTAAACTAAGCAGGCAATGAATTTTTCTTCAACTTTCTATAGTTAAAGTAGTGTTAATTGAACATTAGACTAATAACATGACTGGTGTTTGCATTAGTTTCCTATAAACTTTGGTTTCACTGTATCTGTGTATATATATATATATATATATATATATATATATATATATTTTTGTGCCAGCTTCAGTGTCCACCTTTAATTTAGGTGAGTGTGGATCTCCTTTGTTGTGTGTGTGTGTGTGTGTGTGTGTGTGTGTGTGTGTGTGTGTGTGTGTGTGTGTGTGTTCATATAAATACCAACTTGCCCTGTGGGCAGTCTTTGCCCTCCAAGCTTGGGTCCTCTACCAGAGGGCTGAGTGCTTTGAGGGTCCTGTGCAGTATCTTAGCTGTTCCAGGACTGTGCTCTTCTGGACAGAGATTATGAATGTCGTTCCAGGAATCTGCTGTATCCATTCTCCCAGTTTGCGGGTCACTGCCCCGAGTGATCTGATTGCCATGGGGAACACTGTTACCTTCACCTTCTACATCCTGTCTAGCTCCTGCCCTTGGTATTTATCGACCTTCTTGCATTCCTTCTTCTTGATGTTGCCGTCACTTAGTATCACAATGTCTATCACTACGACCTTCTTCTTTTGTTTGTCCACCACCACTATGTCCGGTTGGTTAGCCATCACAAATTTTGTTCATCTGTATCTGGAAGTCCCACAGGATCTTGGCTCTGTCATTCTCAACTACCCTTGGGGGGGCGTATCCCATTTTCACCTCAGGAACTTCCAGGTCATACTCTGCACAGGTGTTCCTGTATACTATGCCAGCACCTTGGTTATGGCGTTTCATGTATGCCCTGCCTACTAGCATCTTGCACCCTGCTGTTATGTGCTGGATAGTCTCAGGGGCATCTCTGCACAGCCTGCACCTGCCGTCTTGCTCATTAGTCACCGGCCTCTTTCCTTCTGCTTAGCGTACAGTCTCAGGGTGCTGGATTTGGGGGTGAAACCCTCCATGCATGGTGAGGAGATTTCTTGTCTTCACATCAGTGGCTTCTATCTCCTCCTATGACCAGCTTATTATCCCAGCTGGGTATCTGACAACTGGCAGGGCGTAGGTGTTGATTGCCTGGATCTTGTTTTTCCCATTCAGCTGATTCCTCTTGACTTTCCTTACTCTCTGCAGGTACTTGGCAGTTGCAGCTTTCCTAGTGGCCTCTTCATGGGATTCCAAGGTACTTGTAGCTGTCATCAATGTCTGCAGTGTTGCCTTCTGGTGGTGCAATCCCCTCAGGTCTGACTACCTTTCCTCTCTTTGTTACCATCCGACTGTGGTGTGGATCAGTGAATCGATGTCTCGTTCACTTCTGGTATACAGTTTGATGTAGAGGAGGTGGCTGATGTTGCTCTATTTCATTGTCAGTATCTGTAGCCTATCTTGTTAATCTGGCTGAAGGGATTCAGGCGTATGCAGAACAGCAGTTGTGACACAGCATCTCCTTGGTAAATCCCACACCTCATGGTGACTTGTGAGATGGGCTTGAAGTTGGCCTCTAGTATTGTTCTCCACATTCCTTTTGAGTTCTTGATGAAGGCGCTGGTCCTGTTGATTGTAAACACACACACACACACACACACACACACACACACACACACACACACACACACACACACACACACACACACACACACACACACACACATCACCATTTTATAATTATCTGATGTCTCTGATTGGTTAGGTGACACTCATGGGATCATTACCTGTGAAACGCCCAATTTAGATTGGGCAGATACTGCTAGCACTGCCCCTTTCATGTGAATGCACATGTGTGAACCTTGGGTTAACTTAGCCAGTTGATAAAGAGCTTTGTTCTGACCACTTATCGTGATTGGAAGTGTTGGTGTAAGTGAATCCATGTAACAGATACCCTGGGTATGTTGAACTTGCTTCATAGTACAGGGCTCAGATGCCAGACTCCAGATGATGAGGCATCTGGGAGGTAATCCAGTATACCATGAGTAACAGATATGAAAGCATTTGTTTCTGATTTTAGGCAGAGAAGCCTGACCACAAATTTTTTCACCCCCTCTGGTAACACAACTCCATCCTGTTTTTGTTAGGTTCTAGAAAGATGAAGGCTTTGAGCACACATGCACACACAAACTTGAGACCCACGAGTTAACTGTTCTTTATGAGGAGGGAGTGTAAGGGTATGGAAGTACTGAGAGTTGGATGGTTTGGGAGATCTGTCAGATTGATTGAAAGCTTACGGTTTATAGCCTTTCCAGCTCATGTTGGACATGCCAAGTGTAATTCTTGGACCTTGTCTGGTCTGCAGAGATTTATTAAAGAAAACAAGGAGGAAAAGAAGAATCTAATTTGTGTATCGCCTGTTAGTTCTGGTTGCTGGCACACAGGACATGGGAACTTTTTCCTTTGCACTGGGACATATCCAATCAGCAGTCACTGGCAATGGATTAAATATATCTAAATGAGAATGTGTGCAGATCCTAGCATAAACTAATGAGGAGACATTGTAGTTTTTGGACTGAGGTTTATTCCAGACTACATGCTTCACTTAAAAAAATTTTTCTCCAACAGAATACAACTAAAGAATCTGAAAAAGTTCAAGTCAAAGTGATGAGATGCTGGCAATATTTAGTATATATATTTAGCATGTGACCACAAAATCCCCAGTTTACTGGTAGTGTATTTTTACCTGAAATTACAATGTAACTATGTTTACCAACAAATATCTCTGGTTTATTTAGGTCTTTCAGCCTAATGCTGACCACTTTTACTTGTATCAATGTAATTTGTGGCCTCATGAACAGTTTCAGTGAACCCCCCCCAATGTTTTTGTTTTTATGTGAGGGAACAGACCTCACCTGGCCATGAAATTACATATCAGTCAATTGTCCACTGACTTCTACTTACTACTGAGCTTCTGAAAATATGGAGCTATGCATAAAAAGGACTCAAATTCCAAAACACTTAATATAATACTTTTCTAAGTAATAGAAACTAGGGGTGTTTTTAAAGGCCAGATTTAACCCCAAAGAACAATGTTCCTATAATTCTGGTGCTTGATGGGTTCCACTCAGTGTGGCTCAGGGGTTCTTTTACTGTGTTGGAAATAATAATCCCTTTTGTGCTTTGAGGTGTTTATTTAATGACTGTGCATTTTAATGGCTTGTTAGGCAATCTGGGGAAGGGGGGTTAAGTGGTGGTATAATACTGACTGCAGCTGCTGTTGCACAGCATGTAACTGCCGCTTGAGATTTTACAAGATATGGCTGAATCAGAAGATCAGTGTACCGATACAAACACTAGTGATAGACTGAGTGGGCAGGTAAATGGGAAAGTGAGGAAAATTTAACACTATCACGCCTACTGTTGAGATACACAAATGACCATAGCTGTATGCAGTAAAACACATAGATCACATGTATGTTATTTGTCATAGTTTACCAGTATTAGCAAACTCAGATGGAAACTGGGAGGCAGTTTACGGTATTTATTATGAAGTTCAATCCAAAAGAGCAGGGAATTTGCAAGGGAGGGCTCTCCAAGTTAAAGGAAGAGACAGCAGTTGGGAAACAGAGAAGAGTGGGCAGGCAGATGGATAGGGTGGACTAAAGCGCCTTAAGGCAACTGTTTGTTGTGATTTGGTGCTATATAAATAAAAAGTAAGTATTTTGCAAAAAAACAAACAAACAAAAAAAAATGTTCCCCCCACTCGTGTTATATAAATTTTTTATTTCTGCTGCAGATATTTAAGGCTGAGCTAATTTTAAATACTTTATATTCTATTTGATCTCCAGTAATGCATTGTATTATATAAAATTATATGGCTGTGGTGTGGCTGTCCTGTGATAACCATATAAAGTACCAGTCAAAAGTGAGAGTGTCCAAACTTTTGACTGATACTGTTTTTCTGAAAAACAGCTGTATGTGTGTTTGCAGATGTTTGTTGAGCATTTAGAAACAATTTGCTCCCTTTAAGCTTGGTCCTCTTCAGTAATGCTAGCTAGATGCTGAAGTACCACAGGCACAACTTACGAACATCTGCCCTCGGTCCGGCCCACTGTAACCCCTGATTATAGCTTTGTAAATGATGGAGAAATTATACAGTTTTGCCTCTTTAATCTCTTTGTGTGTGATAAGCCCCGCTGACGGAGGATACGCCAGTACGATTGACTCGTGTTTTTATTCCTCCATTTAGGCTCAGATCGGTTGGATGTTTGAAGGCGCAGTGCCCGGAAATAAAAACTTCCCTCAAACATCAAAAACCTAAAGTAACCTGTGGAAGGCATTTGACTGAGGGTATCCTGTGGGGGGTGTTGCAGGAGTATGGGCTGTCAGGCCTGTTGTTGTGGGCAAGAGATTGATCTGCATTGCCAGCAATAAGTCGGACTCATTCATGGTGACATTGGTCTCCGCCAGGGCTGCCCTTTGTCACCGATTCTGTTCATAATTTTGATGGACAGAATTTCTAGACATAGCAAAGTAGCTGAAGACTTCTGCCTTGGTGGCCTCAGAATCTTATCTGTGCTTTTTGTGGAAGATGTGGTCCTGTTGGCTTCATCAGGTGGTGGCCTCCAGCTCATACTGGAGGGGTTCACAGTCCAGTGTGAAGTGGCAGGAATGAGAAATAGCACCTCTAACTCTGAGGCCATGGTCCTCAGCTGAAAAAGGGTGGAGCGCCCACTCCAGGTCAGGGATGAGCTGCTGCCCCAAGTTGAGGAGTTTAAGTAGCTCAGAGGGATGTTGATGAGCGAGGGAATGCAGATGTTGTACTGGTCTGACATGGTGAGGAGAGAACTGAGCATAAGAGCAAAACTGTTCATTCACTGATCATCCTATGTTCCCACCCTCTCCTATCGTCACAAACTTTAGGTAGTGATTGGAAGAACAAGATCACAGCTACAAGAGGAGGAAATTAGGTTCCTCCAAAGGGGTGCTGACCTACCTTAGAGATGGAGTGAAGAGTACAGTCATTTGAGAGGGGTTCTAACTAGAGCCACTACTCCTCTACATTGAAAGGATTCAGTTTTGGTGGTTTGGGCATTTGACTAGGATGGGTCAAATTTCTGACTGGGAGGAGGCCCCTGGCAGACCCAGGACATGCTGGAGTGGTTATATGTCTTGACTGGCCTGGGTGTTCCCCCGGGATTAAGCTGGAGGAGGTGGCTGGGGACAAGGAGGTTTCTCTACTTAGGCTATTGCCCCTGTGACCTGGCCCTGGGTACACAGAAGAAAAGGGATGGATGGATGGAGGGTTTGTGATGGGCCTATTAGGCGAAATGATTCAAACCACATTTAAACTGATTACTAAACAGAGGTAGATACAGTAAGTGACTAAACATTGCAATTGCTCTGGGTAAACTGCTCATGGAATATCATAAAGGGAAAAATCAACCAAAATTCACCAAAACACAAAGCCCTATATAGAGGAGGATTTCAGAACCACTGAAAATTTTGATTTTTTTCTCCTTGTCTTAAATCAAAACCTTCTCTTGAATCAAAACCTGACCAACCTTGTGGTGCACAGGTTGGTCAGTCGGGTCTTACAGTCTCGAGTGACTGCTCTATCTACCAGTAGCTGGTGTTTTGCCGCCCCTGGTTTCGCTGCCTATCCCTTTCTGGGCCTCGCTCATGTATTGTGCCACATGCCTGCTCATCTTAGCTGCTATAATGCCTGACAGGAGTTTCCATGTTGTACTGAGGCAGGTTATTGCCCGGTAGATGGATGGGCCTGGTCCCTTCTGGGGGGTCCTTCGGGATCAGGACTGTCCAGCCTTCAGTCAGCCATTCTGGGTGTGTCTTAGCCTCTAGCAGCTGGTTCATTTGTGCTGCCAGGTGCTCATGGAGTGCAGTTAGCTCCTTCAGCCAGTAGGTGTAAATCATGTCAGGGCCTGGTGCTGTCCAGCTCTTCATATGAGAGACCGTTTCCTGGATGTCTGCCACTGTGATGGTTACTGGGGCCTGTTCAGGGAGGTTGCTGTGGTCTGCTCTTAGATCCACTAGTCAATGAGCATTGGTATTGTATCACACATCCTTCTCCCATATGCTCTTCCAGTATTGCTCCATCTCCAGCCTTGGTGGGTGTGCTGTTGTCATATCGGGGTGGCTGTAGCTCAGGAGGTAGAGTAGGTCACCTACTGATCAGACAGTTGGCGGTTTGAATCCTGGCTATTCCGGACTGCATGCCAATGTATCCTTGGGCAAGATACTTAACCCCAAGTTGCTCTCTGATGCAAGCATTGAAGTGTGAATGTTAGATAATAAAAAGCACTTAGCTTAGTTAATCATGGAAGTACTTGTGTGAATGGGGTAAATGTAAATGTGATGTATAAGTGCTTTGAGTGCTGAAACAAAGTAGAAAAGCGCTATATAAGAACTAGTCCATTTATTGTTCCCCTGCCACTGAGAATACATCTTGGATGGTTCGGTGGAGAACATCCAGTTTATTTTCCTGGCTGCTATCTCTCTGGTATACCTCTTTAGGCGGTTAGCCAAGGCTGTGAGTCTCTAAGGCCTCATGTATGGACAGCCCGTTGTACTTCCTAGGCACCACTTTCTTCATTATACCTTTCAGCAACTCTGAGAGCTGGCTAACTTCCCTCCATGCTGCCTTGATCTTAGCCTCTAGTCGTCATTTCCATGGAGGATACTATATGTGTGTGTGTGTGTGTGTGTGTGTGTGTGTGTGTGTGTGTGTGTGTGTGTGTGTGTGTGTGTGTGTGTGTGTGTGTGTGTGTGTGTGTGTGTGTGTGTGTGCGCGCACGCTTATTTTTTTTAAATCCAGATGTGGTGCTCTGGCATTTTGTCTTCAGTAACTGAAGTAATAATGTAAGTTATTTGTATATTTATAAAATATTTTGGTAAATAAAAAAGTGCCATAATTAACCCTAGATTAGAAGCAACTATTGAAAATGTAAATTATGTATTTTTCAGAAGAAAACTCACTGTTTTTTCCATGTGACTTTATTCTTTGTCTCACTTAGGTTTATTTTAAGAGGTTACCATCTGAAGGGATATTCATGGTATATGGCACATGTATATCTTACGTACATTTACTTGCCTGAGAAATTTGTTTTTGATTGGAAGATAAACATAACTGATTAAAAATACAGGAACTTATAATGTTTTGTGTCATCATGAACTTTCTCTTCTGACTGTACAACAAACCACCCTGATGGAGACTACACAATGATAGAAATGGAGACTTCGAGGCCATCTGAATACCCTGTTGTTGAAATTCTCTGTTTTCCACATTTCTTGTTTTGTGTAATGCTGTAACCAAGACTGATAAGCTGTGACTATATGAAACTGTAAGCTGAATTAGAATGTGCCAGTACTTCATGCCATCTCACACGGGCATGGCATGCAGTCTGACCCAGATATCTGTAAACTGTTTGAAATGGCTTAATTAAATTTAATAATTGGTGTAAAGGAGGCTGCACCTTGGTGGCAAGCAGATTTGCCCTCCGTGAGAATGAAAAACAATAATGAGGGGCTGACTCAGCTGGCTACAATCTCGACAGGCTGGTCCGGTCAGAACCGATGGCTCCGTCTGAAATGAACCCACTGTCCACTCTGTAGTTGTTGTGATTGTCCACTTATTTATTTACAGCAGGTTTAATCCACGAATATACATCCATATTACAATTGTGGGGAGTGAGGAATAAGATGGAGTTAATCTCTGGAGCTTGAAAAAAGGCGACTGGACTTCTTTTTGTTTCTTGAAGATGTTTCACCTCTCATCCGAAAGGCTTCTTCAGTTCTCAACCAAATGGTGGAGAGACCCAGGTATTTGAACCCCTGTGGGCGTAGTCGCTTGGAGGTGGTTATGACCCTCTATTGTTCATGTGTGTAAACACATGTGCCAAGGTGTGAAGGAGGCGTGGGTCATTTCAATAAGTGGTTTCAGTTGAAATCAATTTAGGACTTCGCTCTGCTGTTTCATGTGGCCTATTGAGGTCACTGGAACAAAGGTGTGAAAGGAGGCTGAGACATCTGGGAAGGGAGCTCAGGATAGCACTGTAAGCGGGGGAAAGTTGGTGACGTGATCCACCTCCTCTGTTCAATGATGGTTGTTCACAGTGGACATAGATGGCTTCTTTCACTCCTCTTTCAAACCATCTGTCTTCCCTGTCCAAAATGTGAACATTGGCATCCTCAAAAGAGTGCCCTTTCTCCTTTAGATGCAGATGTACAGCTGAGTCTTGTCCTGTTGTTGTGGCTCTTCTATGTTGTGCCATTTGTTTGTGAAGAGGCTGTTTGGTTTCTCCAATGTAGAGGTCTGAGCACTCTTCACTGCACTGGACAGCATTCACTACATTGCTGATCTTGTGTTTGGGTGGTTTGTCCTTGGGATGAACCAGTTTTTGCCTTAGGGTGTGAGTTGGTTTGAAGTATACTGGGATGTCATGCTTGGAGAAAATTCTTCTGAGTTTCTCTGACAAGCCTGCCACATAAGGGATGACAATGGTCTTCCTCTTGTCCTTCTTATTCTCTGTAGTTTGTGTTTGACCTTCATTCCTGTGCACCTTGGCTGATTTAATGAAAGCCCAGTTGGGGTAACCACATGTTTTGAGGGCTTTCTTAATATGTGTGTGTTCCTTTTGTTTCCCTTCTGCCTCAGAGGAAACACTTTCTGCCCGGTGTTGTAGGGTCCTGATCACCCCAAGTTTGTGTTCCAGAGGGTGGTGGGAGTCAAAGAGGAGATACTGGTCTGTGTGTGCGGGCTTCCGGTAAACTTCAATGTTGAAGCTTTCATCTTCCTTGATAAGCGCTGCACAGTCCAGGAATGGTAACTTGTTATCTCTGGTGTCCTCCCTGGTAAAACGTATGTATTTATCCACTTAGTTGATGTGGTCAGTGAAGGGTTCTACTTCTTGGGTTTTGATTTTGACCCAGGTGTCTTCTACATATCTGTACCAGTGGCTAGGTGCCACCCCTTTGAAAGAACCAAGAGCTTTACTTTCCACTTCCTCCATGTAAAGGTTGGCTACAATGGGAGACACTGGAGAGCCCATGGCACATCCATGTTTCTGTCTGTAGAATCCATCGATGTATTTGAAATATGTTGTGGTAAGGCAGAGGTCTAAAAGTGCACAAATCTGATCTGGGGTGAAGCTGGTTCTGTTCTGTAAGGAGTCGTCTTCCCGTAGTCGTCTTCTGACGGTCTCCACTGCTTCCATTGTGGGTATGCAAGTGAAAAGTGAAACCACATCAAAGGACACCATGGTTTCATCTGGATTCAGTACAAGATAATGGACGGATGAGAGGTGAAACGTCTTCAAGAAACAAAAAGAAGTCAAGTCGTCTTTTTTCAAGCTCCAGAGACTACTATGACCTGGATGACTGAGAATCTACACAGACAAGATGGAGTTAACTATGTGAAATTGAGTGAGATGATGCAAGATGGAGTGAGGTGGTGTGGTTTCTGTTGGATGGAAAGAACATAAAGTTGCATATAATTGCCTGAACAACATAACTGGACATAAACAATATAACAAGTAGCGGCAGTCACGTTCTCAATCTAAGGGACTGTCAACAAAGGACAAGCTCACTATTTGAAGAACAGATGGGTACATACTTTACACTTACACCAGAATGACAATTTAGGGACGGTCCCTTACTGGCCGCATAGCAGAGACTACTTCGCTACAGCCGTGTAGCATTACACTGTGAACAAACTATCAATTGACTACAGTACAGTGAAGTATCGTCATTACATTAGCTCACAGTGACTAACAACAGCAACATGCTACAAACAGGGTGTGTGCCACGGGCATACGAAGTGATATCAACGAGAATGGAACTGAATATCAACAACAAAGGAACCGACAGGGTAAATAAACAGCACTTACAGTCTCATGGACGCACACCACTAACCCAGCATGAAAAGGGGAGAAAGAAAGTCCACACAGGAAATAAACATCTGCTGCTCGTCTCCGCGAACAGCTCCGACTGACTTCCACTCCTCTCACATCCGCCCGATGAGGAGACGGACTCGGGATCTTCTGATTGGTGCAGGGGGATGGGCCGATTTGACGTCGGTTGGGGGGTAGTACTGACGCTCTTTAGTCCACAGCATGTAAGGTAATGGCCGACTGGATGGCCTTTTGTACAGCCGCCCCCAACGTTGCGTAGCAAAGGTGCTGTCAAACCAGTAAATGTCAGCCAGTAGGGTCTTCTGGTAGTGCTGGAAGCCTGATGAGATGGGCAACTGGTTGCGTGTACATCTTATCCCCCACCTGTACCCGAGCAGTTCGAACTTTCCCATCCGCTCCCGGCATAGCCTTGGTGACTCTCCCCATCAGCCACAGGGCACGAGGAAGTTGTTGGTCCACGATCAGTACGATAGTGCCAATGGTCAGCTCATCTGTTTCCTGCTGCCATTTGCTGCGTGTCTGTAGAGAAGGCAGATAGTTCCGAATAAAGTGGATCCAAAACTGATCGGCTAAAGCTTGACACTGCCTCCATCTGCGCCTGCTCAGGAGCTCTGTTGCTGGGTAGACGACTGGTGGCATGGCAGGATCAGGCCGCCCCATTAACAACATGTTGGGGGTAATTGGGTCGGCATCATCCACATCGGAGGAGACATAGCCCATGGGCTTGGAATTGATGATGCCTTCCACCTAGCTGAGTAGGGTCCTAAGCACTTCCTCGGTGACAGACTGTGAACTCAAGGAGGTATGCAGAGCTGACTTGATGGAACGGATCTCCCGTTCCCATGAACCACCAAAGTGTGGAGCATATGGTGGATTGACACGGAAGTGGATCTGCTGGCTGGCCAACTGAGCTCTCAAAGCAGGGGAGAGACTGTCGAAGGCTTCTTGCAGTTCGGAGCTTCCGCCTTTGAAGTTGGTACCTTGATCTGATATCAGCTCATGGGGTTTCCCACGCCTTGCAATGAAGCGCCGCAGTCCCATCAAGAGTGATTCGGTATCCATGCTGGTGAGCAGATCTAGGTATATTGCATGCATCGTCAAGCATTTAAAGACGATCGCCCATTGCTTCTCAGTCCGCCGCCCCACTTTAACGAGATATGGCCCGAAATAGTCCACCCCAGTGGAATAGAAAGCTGGACGATAAAGTCTCAATCTGGACGGAGGAAGGTCAGCCATTCTAGGAATAACTGGACGAGTGCGCCACCTTCTGCACTCAGGGCAGTTATGCTGATGTTGCCGGATCGCTTCTCTCCCTCTAAGTACCCAGAACCAACGACGGAGTTCGGCAAAGACCCTTTCTGGGCCAGGGTGAGCGAGCTGATGGTCGTTATCCTGGATAATGAGCTTGGTGATAGGATGCTGAGGGTCGAGAACGATAGGATGTAAGATGTCTGGGCTAAGGGTCTCGCATCTGCGGAGCCGCCCTCCTACTCGGATCAGTTGTGTATCTAGGTCATACTCGGGTGCCAATTCTATTAGCCGGCTGTTAGAAGCTACTGGTTTGTGTAATGACAGGTGGGCAATCTCTTCGGTGAAGCACTCTTTCTGCACCTTCCGAAGAAGAGCTACCTCTGCTTTCCTGTAGTCGTCTGCCGTGGGGGTCGGGTCATCTGCCGCCCCGTGCATGGCTCGAACTGAAGCTTCGAGTAGGCTCCAGAAATCACTGAAACCACTGGCATCAGGTAACTATGAGCCTGCATCTGCCAGTTTCTGAATCTCATTGTGATACACCTCTGCTCTGGTGGGCTCCTTTCTGAGGCGTTTCTCCGTGGCTTGCAAGTGACCCAATACTGAGTCCTTGGTAGAATGAAGCGAGATTGGGTCCTCCTTCCAGAGTAGAGGGGTGGCATATCGGTTTACCCCATCTACTTCTTCTCTGATGGTCTTCTCTTCCAGCATATTGACAGCCGCGGTGTCCTGCTTTGAACGTGTAGTCAACTTCTCACTTCGATACGGGAGAACATCCATCTGCCAAAGTTTGGTTACATGACTGAGGAGTTCAGCGCAGGGAGTCTGGGTGTTCGTGAGCAGGCACTGAGGGGTGGAGGCTTGGTGCAAGAGGACCTTGGCTGGGCCCTGAAGTGTCCACCCTAGTCGCGTCTTGAGTGCAGCTTGTCCCCCTCTTGGCCCCAGGTGTACGGGCTCCACTGGAGTCAGGAGGTGTGGGTAGTCTGATCCAATCAACAACAGCGGCTGTGCCTAACGGAACGAATGGAGAGGGAGCCCTCACAGGTGGCGATAGGTCCTTTGTAAGGCATCCACTGGATGTGAGTGATTGGAGAGTCCAAGTTTGATAGCGGTAAACGCTCTCTGCATCTGGAACCGTTTCCGAGGGTCAGCAGCGGAGGATATCAGGAATGAAACTGACCGCCCCACCACCGTTTTAGCGTACTGTCGGATAGTTCGCAGTGCCAACTCCTCACTGGGTCCCTGAAGTCCCAGGTCTTGGGCGGCCCGTGCAGGAGGATTGTACACTTGGACCCATCATCCAAGATAGCGTACGTCTCTATCTTCCGTTTGCCGTTGTAAAGGCGCACCCTGACCATCTTCAGTAGCACACAGCTACTCCCTCTGGTGGGATCAAGGTAGTAGGTCACGGGCTGAATGGATTCTGCTGCCGGCCTGTCTAGGTTGGCAGATGGCGATGAGGCAATGACCTCATGGAGTACTTCCAAGTGCACCTGGTTGCACTGCTGGCATCTGGCCTTCAGGTAACATTGCTCCGTTGGGTGATCTCTTCCACACTTCCAGCACCGCTTGCCTCTCTCAATCCAGGCAAACTTCTGTTCTTTACTGAGCTGCTTGAAATCGGAACACTGGTTGAAAAAATGCTGGACAGTATCACAGAAAGGGCAGAATTTCTTTGGTTTCCCTGGTTTGGAGATGCAGGGCCGTGCCTGTTTGGAGGATTCTGAATCTTTGGCAGGGGGGTCATAGCCCAACAACACAGTGGTGGTCCCCGCTGCTGATCTCGGCTTGGCTTTGGCACCCTTCTCTCGATCCACTCGTGGCTCTCGAGGTTGCTGAGGAGCCCGAGAATACACATCATCATCTTGAATGCGGACTTCATATTCGAGCCACTCTGTGAAGTCCGGCAAGGTCGGGGTAGGTGTTTGAAGTGGACTGATGAACCGCCTAAACTGCGCTCTGAGACTGTGTGGCAGCTTGGACAGCAGCCTAGTGACATGCAACCCACACTCCAGCTCTGCTCTTCCCTCTCTCCAGAGCTGCTCCAACATTCCTACCAGAGCCCGCACCTTCAGGGCAAAGAGACGGAATCCCCGGCTGTCGCCACTCCGGATGGGAGCCTCTGCCAACACGTCCTTGATCCGCTGCAGTGCCAGCTTGTGAGGCTGACCATACATTTCTATAAGGGATGCCATGGTCTGGCTGTACGGATAGCGGCTATTGCTGTAGGAATCTGCAATGAGGGGGGCATCTTCCAGTTTGAGGTGGTCAACCAGAATTTGGTACTTGAAGCTTTCCGTTGCAGTATGTGGCAGAATGTTGTCGAGAGCCATCCTCAAACGAGCAAACTGGCAAGGATCATCTGATGTGAAGTATGGAATGTGCGGTGTTGGCCCATGGTACACGGCCTCGGTGTTGGATTGAGGTTCCAGTCGATCAGGTCTCCCCCTGCCACTATAGTTAGTCTGCGGCCGGCGTGGTGAGTCCTCGAGGGGTTCGTGGAAACTTGCCACTGGTTGAGGGAAAGTGGTGTATGACCCTGGGTACTGAGGACAAGCCTGCCTCTTGGAGGGTGCTGTCGGTGTGTACTTGGACTTTAGGTTCATATTTCTGACCTGCTCAGTCAGTTCAGCGGTCGACTGGCCTTATAAAGTGGCGTAGGTTGGAAAGGTTCAGGGCCTGCTGCATAGGTCAGGATCCCCGACACTGGAGGTGGTGGAGGAGGGAATGGATCAGCTCCTTGATGATCGAGCGGAAGTGAGGCCTCTGGCCAGGTTAAGTCTCGCAGGTCATCCTCTGGTACATGGTATGGCTGTTGGTAAGGCCTAGATGTATGTTCAGTACTAGAGGCCGGGTAAATGTCCGCAGTCTGAAAGGACTGCCTTGGGTCACGAGTAGCTAAGCTTGAGGTAGCAGGTTGTGGTGCTGACGACCGGGAAGAGAGAACGTTGAGAAGAGCCTTAACCTCTCGTCTGAGCTGGTTATTATCCTCCTGAACTTCTCTCAGCACTGATAATGCTCCCTCTGAGGTGACATATGATGGTTGCTGGTCTGCTGGAGTAGCCAGCGGTGCATCTGGCTGCCCCCTATGAGCGGCAGAGAAATTACTGTGGGACGAATATTCCTGTGGGAGTGTTCTCCGAGGATGCTGCACCAAATAATCATCAAGATAACGAGGGCGATGAGCATTGCGTCAAGGACGAGGGGTGGATGAAAAAGCCATCTTACACTGTGAAACCGTAGCCCTCCAGCTCGAAGGACCATGTAAATGAGGCTGCACCTTGGTGGCAAGCAGATTTGCCCTCCGTGAGAATGAATAACAATAATGAGGGGCTGACTCGGCTGGCTACAATCTCGACAGGCTGGTCCGGTCATAACCAATGGCTCCGTCTGAAATGAACCCACTGTCCACTCTGTAGTTGTTATGATTGTCCACTTATTTATTTACAGCAGGTTTAATCCACGAATATACATCCATATTACAATTGTGGGGAGTGAGGAATAAGATGGAGTTAACTATGTGAAATTGAGTGAGATGATGCAAGATGGAGTGAGGTGGTGTGGTTTCTGTTGGATGAAAAGAACATAAAGTTGCATATAATTGCCTGAACAACATAACTGGACATAAACAATATAACAAGTAGCGGCAGTCACGTTCTCAATCTAAGGGACTGTCAACAAAGGACAAGCTCACTATTTGAAGAACAGATGGGTACATACTTTACACTTACACCAGAATGACAATTTAGGGACGGTCCCTTACTGGCCGCATAGCAGAGACTACTTCACTACAGCCGTGTAGCATTACACTGTGAACAAACTATCAATTAACTACAGTACAGTGAAGTATCGTCATTACATTAGCTCACAGTGACTAACAACAGCAACATGCTACAAACAGGGTGTGTGCCACGGGCTAACTAATGCATACGAAGTGATATCAACGAGAATGGAACTGAATATCAACAACAAAGGAACCGACAGGGTAAATAAACAGCACTTACAGTCTCATGGACGCACACCACTAACCCAGCATGAAAAGGGGAGAAAGAAAATAATCCACACAGGAAATAAACATCTGCTGCTCGTCTCCGCGAACACCTCCAACTGACTTCCGCTCCTCTCACGTCCGCCCGATGAGGAGACGGACTCGGGATCTTCTGATTGGTGCAGGGGGATGGGCCGATTTGACGTCGGTTGGGGGGTAGTACTGATGCTCTTTAGTCCACAGCATGTAAGGTAATGGCCGACTGGATGGCCTTTTGTACAATTGGACTCCTTATTCCGTTGTGTTGTCTCATTCCTGTTTGATAAACGAACATGCCGGAACCTGGGGGGATAAGATGGTTTTTTAGGTTCCTTCACATCAAAGAGCACAAAGCGGGTTGGACTCAAAACACTTGTGGGAAAAAGTTAGCAGGTTTATTTACAAAAAACACAAATGGTGAGGCAAAAGGTTTCCAGTTAGGGAAATCCAGAATTCAAACACAAACAATCCACAAACTCCTTTCTCCACAGAGTTCTCTCTCCTTTCCCAGGTCCACTTTCATATTTCTGCAGAGAGGAGAAAAGGTAAGTCATGAACAATCATGTGTCAACTGAAGGTCACTCCTTTATTTAGGGAAAAGCAGCCAAACAAGGTGATGGCACATAGGTGTGCTCATCACCTTCAGGTGTGAGCGAACAGAGGATGGGAAGCCCAGAGAATCCCACAACCTGAACCACAGAGGCAGAGAAAACTGAACGCACCTAAAATTTTGCTGTAGTTTTAGGTCCAATTTGTTAACACGGTATATCAAAATGAAAAAAATAACTGTACAGGTTGTGCTGAAAAAAACAACTGATGGCAAACAAGGCAAGGTAAAACAGTGTAAGTTGAAATATAAAGGTCAAATCAAAGAAGTCAAAAACAGACAATTATAACCTACACTCCACACAGGGCAAAAAAAAATAAAAAATTGGATGAATCTGGCATTTGGTACACAGCTGTGGAGGGGCAAGAACTAGTGCCAAACCGAACATCAGCTGGATCCAATCGAGATTCTGAATTTGCAGGCTACTTGATAAACATGGGGAAACTCCACTTAAAGCATATTTTTGGCCGTATCTCAGCTGAAAAAAACACACATCCTCATTTGTTGCGGTAAGAAGCATATCACTATTGGCCATGGATATGTAATAATTAAGGGTGGGACTCGATTAAAAAAATTAATCAAATTAATTAGAAGCTTTGTAATTCATTAATCGAAATTAATCGAATTATAATCACATTTCAATATTTAACATGATAAATATTAATTTAAGTTTGGTTGATGAATGAATCAATATACATAAGCTTCAAAATTTTGTTTATTTTCCCACCAACGAAGGGTGGAAGTGCTCCTGTGATAAGCAAACTCCTGAAATTAAAGTTAAGCATCATAACTGGATAGATTTATTCAACATTAATGTCTCACTTAATATAGTTGGAAATTAATCATTAGCTCAGCTGTATTCCTTGATGTTGAAATGTGATATGCTTGTTTTAACAGCTTATTTTGAATAAAGACTTAAAATTAAAATACAAAAAGGAGAAAAAGTTCGTTCTCCATTTAACCAACAACTGTGCTTTGCACTCACATTGCTAGGCAACATGAGCTACGCTGAGGTGAGGGCAGGCGACGCTGATATGAAGGCTAGCCGCTCACTACCGGCCTTTGCGGTCTTCGTGGGCTGCGAAGGACGTGGGCCGGGTCCTTCAAACAATGCGACCCCTGAATTTGGATGTTGTGCGTTGATATTATCTGTATGCCTGGAATTCGTGCACTGAGAAACGTTCCACAGTGCAAAGTGCGATTAAAATGCGTTAAAAATTTTAATTCATTATTTTCCCCGTAATTAATTAATCGAAATTAACGCGTTAAAGTCCCACCCCTAGTAATAACATTTGATCAGGACATGACACGGATACGTGAATATATGACTCTCTATCACAGGGATATATCTGTATAATGTTAAATAATAAAATATATGCACTGAAAGCTCTTGTGCTAATTATATGCAAAACAGTAAATTGTTATAAATGGACTTTCCCTCACATGTTTTAATGTGGTTTGCTCCTCTGTTCATTAACTCCTGATTCTGAACTCTGTCGCAGCTGTGGCTCAGGTAGTGGAGTCATCTACTAGTCTACTACACAGTAGACTGGTGGGAAAATAACATTGTCTCACTTAATATAGTTGGAAATTAATCATTCGCTCAGCTGTATTCCTTGATGTTGAAATGTGTTATGCTTGTTTTAACAGTTTATTTTGAATTAAAGACTTAAATTAAACCACAAAATGGAGAAAAAGTTTGTTCGCCGTTTAATCAGCTGCTTTTCCACAGCTGTGCTTCGCACTCACGGTTGCTGGCGACACGAGCTACGCAGAGGTGAGGGCAGGCGACGGTGATATGAAGGTTAGACCGTCCAGTTTCACAGCCGCTCACTTCCGGCCTTTGCGGTCTTCGTGGGCTGCAAAGGACCGTGGGCCGGGTCCTTCGAAGGATGCGGCCCCTGAATTTTTGACATCGTGCGTCGTTATAATCTGTATGCCTGGAACTCGTGCACTGAGAAACATTCCACAGTCCAAAGTGCAATTAAAATGCATTAAAATTTTTAATTTGTTATTTTTCCCGTAATTAATTAATCGAAATTAATGCATTAAAGTCCCACCCCTAATATATATATATATATATATATATATATATATATATATATATATACACACCTGTCTGGATAAGGCAGAAATTAGAATCAGTTGACAATGTGGAATATACTTTTGTTGTTAAGGAACTGAGATGTTTGCACACAATGCACACTTAACACAACTGATGACCACCTCCATGCATTCTGGCTCTGTCCACCAATACAAAACTTCTGGACAAAAATAACTACCAAACTTTCGCAAACCTCAATCCTCTTGACATCCAATGTGTTTTGGAGCGTAAATGAAATCTCTGGTCATAAGGAGTGTTTTTGAGCTGTGCTGTGTTGTTGAAACTGAGCAGAATAACATGAAACACAATTAGTTCATCTCTATTTGCTTTTAATTGAGATAGTTTGTAACAAGCAGACCAACATTAAACACAGCGGTGAATGTTTTAACCTGTTAACTGGCCGAACCAAAATCACCTGAAAAAAACTACGCCCTCTGGTTATTATTGGAAAACCCATGTTGTTGCCCGTTAACTGGCCATGTCCTGTCCTCCGGGATGTAGTGCATTTTATATGAAAGGCTAGACCCTCCCATTTTGATTGAAACCTCATTCGGCCAATCATATTAAGAAATGGGTTTTTCAGAGCCAATAATAACCAGTGGGCGTCACGTAGCTTTTCGGTTGATTTTGGTGCAGCCAGTTACATGATTGGCCGAACGAGGTGTCAATCAAAATAGGACGTCTAGCCTGCCATATAAAATGCACTACATCCGTGCCGCTTACGGGACGTGGCTGTCTGTTGCCGAAATCCTTGATCTCTGAGGGGAGAGAAGCTAGAGACTTGAGGCTCCACCATAGCACGAACAGTTAAGAAACAATTTGAAATGAGAAAAAAAAAGCAATTTATTAACTGATTAAGTCGTGTTTTAGACTGCTTATTGCTAGCAGATCTATTCAGACCCAAAGTACAGCCGTGACCGGATCTGAATGACGGCTTTACAGCAGACAGCCGCTCCAACTTTTGCCGGTACTGTGTACCGGCACAGAATCTTTTAGTGGTACGCGGTACCGGACCGTACCGGCTTACTTTCACCCCTGGTCACCACCATCTAGAGGAGCTGCTTGGCTTTGTCTGCAATTCAAGACATTGTTGGTGTGTGCTCCATTACAGGGTGATCATACTACTCACCATCCCTGGGAAGGTCTATGCTAGGATACTGGAGAGGATAGTTTGTCAGTTAAACCTTGGATTGGATTGTAAACAATACAATTTTCGTCTTTGTAATGGAACTTTGGACCAACCTTTTATCTACTCAAGGATATCTGAGGCAGTTTACCCAAGCAGTCTACATGTGTTTTGTGGACTTTGACCATGTTCCTTGGAGGATCCTGCGGGTGTTTTTCAAGATGGGGCATTTGACCTATGGTTACAAGTCATTTGGTCCCTGGACAACCATAATAAGGGTTTGGTCCAGTAATAAGTTGGGCTCATTCTGATGGGTCATGGGTGTCGGGCTACCCTATGTCACTCATTCTGTTCATTTTTTTTTTTTATAAGTGCATCCAAGTTTCTGAAGGACTCGGGATCTTGTTTCTGCTTTTTGTGGATGATGTCATTCTCTTGGTTTGCACTTCTGCAAAGAGTATGAAGCAGGAGTGAGAATCAGCACCTCCAAGTCTGAGGCCATGGTCCAGAAAAGAGTCGAGTGCCTACTCTGGTTAAAAAAAAAAAGAGAGCTAAGCATGAAAGTGAAGCTATATTCCCACCCTCATCTGTGATCATGGCCTGTGTGTAGTACCCGAAAGATCAAGATTGTGGACACAAGCTTCCTCTGAAAGGTGGCTAGGCTCTCTCTCAGCAATACGGTGATTATTTCATTCATTTGGGAGGGACTGCTATTGCTAAGCTGCTATTTTCCCACATTGGAAAGAGCCATTTGAGGTGGTTTGGGCATCAGAGCACAATGGATTGATGGATGGATGGATATTTACAGTAAGTAACTAAGATTAAACATAATAGTTGATTTTAGACAGTATATTGCAACTGGTCAGTTTCAGTTTTATTTATATAGCAACAAATCACAACAAACAAAAGTCCCTCAAAGCACTTGTAGAACAACATTTAGCGTTAGCTCCAGGTGGAGTTGCACAGATAATCAAATTTTAATCTCGACCATGATTTGGGCATGATTTTAGCCATGACTAAATGAGCATGATCAATTGATATTGAAAATGCATGCATCAAATTAAAATGCAAACGAAAAGCAAATCAGGTGCTCCCTAAATAATTTTCTTGAAAATATGCCTAAATTTGCCAATCACAGTTCTCTGCACCGTGCAACTTTAAGTTTCCTGGAATAGTCTGGACAGTTATATAACAAAATTCAAATGTCTGTCCCAGCAGAAGATGAAGAGCTTATATCTTGAAGTGGATCAGCATCCACTGTGTCAAAATACTTTGCATATGACTTCTTCTTGGTTAACATCACTTGTGCTAAATCCAAAGCGTGCTGTGTGTCTGTGTAGCAAAGCAGCACAATTGCTAACTTATTCAATAGCCTGTAGAGACACCACAAATTGCAGGATAATTAATGCATGAAGCCCAAGAAAAACAGTCTAATGCTTTCTGTGTGAATCATCCAAAATCAACTCAGACATCCATAAAAGAAAGGCTGTACAGAATATCTGTGTATCCATCTTGCTCACAAAGAGTCACTGGAATCACCAACGCAGTTGCATTCAACTGTTCACTAAATGCAGTGAGAAATGAATGTTTCAGGAAAATGGTCAGTATGAACAAAAGATGTTATTCCCTCACTCAATCATTTTTCTGAAGTAGCAGTACCTGCACTGCATGCAAAATGTTGCAGGGGAAATTCTGTTGGATTTCATGGCAGTCAAATACTTCGAGTTTTGGTAACACTTTCTTTTACGGCCCTCCCTTGTGCTGTAACTAGGCGTAATTTACAGGGATTTACCCTGTAAGTAAATTTAAGTGTAATTAGGCTGCACTATTTTTAATAAAGCCGTACTATTTTTAATTAGGCCATACTATTTTGAATAAGGCCGTAATTATTTTGACTAAGGCCGTAATTACCATGACTAAGGCCACACTACTTTGAATAAGGCTGTACTATTTTGACTAAGGACGTAATTACCATGACTAAAGCCGTACTATTTTGAATAAATAATGTTTTTTTTCTGCTAAATTCCCCTAAATTATGCAGTTTTTCATTTATTTAAATGATACTTCAATTCACTTACAGGGTAGTTAAATTAAATTTACTTACAGGGTAAGTACGTTTACTCAAACAGTGGTTATGATGTATGATGAGAAAGTGTTTTTTTCTCTAAATAACACCGAAATGTACATCCCTGTAAAATACTTAGTCAAAGTAGTAAGGCCTTAGTCACAGTAAATACGGCCTTATTAAAAATAGTACAGCCTAATTACACATAACTTAAATGTAATTACAGGGTAAATACCTGCAAATTAAACGTAGTTACGGCATAAGGGCGGGCCGTAAAAGAAGAAAAGGCCGAATTTTATTCACATCCATCATGCAATTAAATTCAATTCAATTCAATTCAGCGCCAAATAACAAAAACAGTCACCTCGAGGCGCTTTATATTGTAAGGTAAAGACCCTACAATAATTTCACTCCATGCATCATGAAGGTATGATACATGGAATGAAAGACTTTATATTTGTTTGCAAAGATTAATTGATAAAAGTTGCGTTACATTCCTGTTAATTAGTGTAACGGTTAAATCAGTGCCCTGTCATTGTCACGGCTGGGTGCTGCAGGCGGGGCAGAGAGGACCTCAGAGCAGGACGTGAAACGAGAGCTGAATAGTACTCAACGTTAATTGAAAATATCACAAAAACAAAACTGGACAGAGGCCAGCTACACGAAAACCAAACACTTGAAAAGAACTCGAAAACTCAAAACACTAAACGTAACTAGACTTAGGACCCCACAAAGGACAAAGACAAGAGCAGGCAATAAATACACAAGGGTAATGAGGGGAGTAACAACAGGTGGGAAAACAGCTGACCATAATTACACAGAGGAGACAGGAGGAAGCAAAACTTGAACACAACACACAAGGAACATGACACTATCAAAATAAAACAGGAAGTGGAACAAACACAAAACACCCAACCTAACACGAAATCCAGAACAACATACAAATAAACAAAAAGCCTAGCCACAACAAACTGAGGATCTAAAGAACAGCTAACAGGTGAAAAATATAACAAAATGAAACTGTCAAGTTGTCTCAAATTTTTGTGCAACTTTCCCCAACTTGAAAAAAGGAATACATCTCCTGGAGTTTGGGATAACTGGGTTTCACTCGAAATTACTTCACACTGAACGTCCTCCTTTTTGTTTTCCTTTCTTTTATTTGGAATTTACAAGGAGTGACATGCAGTCACTTTCGTAGTGCAGCAAGTTAGGTGAAAAACCTTTAAAGGAAACAAACAAATACAAATACAAACAATCAACACAAGCCCATGCACACTTATACGCACATTACCCTAATATAAATAAAAGTACCCCACCTACAATACACATAAACTCCCGTAGAAAGGTACTCCCATTAAAAATATGCCTGTTTAAAATGACTGCTCTTATCTTCACTATATATAGAATTCACCAAGACACACAACCAACAACCTTAATTGTGACATCTCATAGCCATATTACAAACAATTGTTAAAACTGTAACCCGAATCAATTTACAACTGAATACGATGATCAGTAAACCAGCGCGATCTCAGACGCTAAACGCCACATGTAAACAACAACAACCGTCAAACCACATTCACATGACAGAATATTAGTAGCGCTGCACCTATGAGGCCCACTTCTAACAGAGGCATTGTACGCTCTTACCGGCTGACTCTCCAGTGTTTAGATGTATTGTATTGAAATGATCCCGGTAGATGGGATTGCCTCCCACTTTGGTCTTTTCAGGGTCCGGCCTGGTCCAAGAAACCTTTTAGCTGCCCTCCAAGTCCAAGCAATAGTCTTAATGAGCCTAGTTAAGCTGCTGAACCGCTTGATATCCACAAGGCTCTTTGCCACCGATCCTACGGGCGGTCTTTGCTTCTGATCGTTGGTCTGGTGACAAGCTTCTGCTGGTTTTGACTTATTTCCCTGGGCCCTCGTTAATACTGCAACAAAGGCCTTCTTCTGCAGTTTGTTGATGGCTTCCCTGGCAACAGCAGTGATTTCCTTTGCAGTTTTAATTGGCCACTCACTCACGGGTAACCTCAGGTATCGTGGACCAGTCTGCCACTCTGAATCTTTATCCAGGTCTTTGGGGCCACCTCCTCTTGTGATTAGGTCTGCAATATTTTGCGGACCAGGGACCCACCACCAGTCTTGGACTTGTGAGTTGCTCTGGATTTCTCCAATGCGATTTGCAAAGAAAGTTTGATAGCCATAACTTTCTCGCTGGATTGCTCCAAGGACGGTCTGGCTGTCTACAAAATGAAACCACTTTTCAACTTTGATCTTGCTATGTGTCTCAAAATACCTCTTTAGCCGAGAAGCAAACACTGCTCCACACACCTCCGCTTTCACAGGGTCACCCTTCTGATCCAAAGGGGTCAGCTTGGCTTTAGACTCCACTAGTCTAATGATGGGGTTTTGATCAGGGGGCCACCTCAAGTACATGACTGCTCCGAAGGCATGCTCGCTTCCATCTGAAAATGTAATTCCCCATGGCTCACCAGCATGGCACCGAGGGGTCAGTGCTCTGGCAAATCTCACCTTGCTGAGCTGGACATATTCTTCAAAAAGCTCAATGGCATCTTCTCTGAGTCCATCTGAGAGTGCCGTGTCCCAGGTGTCTTTGGCAGAGCAGTTCTTCCTCTTTGCTTCTTGGAAGGCTCTACGCACCAAAAAAGCACCTTTCTGCTTTACAGGAGTCACTAAGCCACCTGGGTCATATAGTCCTGCCACCTGACTAAGAAGCTCCCTTCTTGACAGGGGGTCAGGGGTCTGAGGCCTAACCTGTTCCTGGAGAAGATCCAGGCCAAGCCGCATCTTCTTCTTCCTCTTAGAGAAGTTAACTGAAGTCATGACATGGAGTGCGTCATCCTCAACAAAGTTGCCAAGCCCTAACGCTTTGTTTTCATCATCACCCATTTGGTTGGGAAGGACCATGGTTCTGGCTTTGTCTCTTGCCATGTCACAAGGCTCGTCCTGGGAGTTCTGCCTCCCACTCTGCCCAGAGAACACCCATGGCTTGAGTTGAAATCCTCCAGCCTTCAAGATACACTCCACATTAGTGGTAACAACTTTCAGATGGTCCAGGTCATTGTGTGATGTGAGGAGATCAACATAACTGTCTTGCTGCAGTACCTGCTGTTCCTCTTCAAGGTGCATGAACTGGGGAAGATTAGAAGTCTCTCGCATTGCAAGCTGGGCGATGCATCCTGCCGGCTTGTCTCCAATGTTTACCCTTGTTATGGCATATTCTCCCAGTTCTTCCTCCTCAGAATCTCGCCATAAGAATCGATGTAAATGCATTTCACGATCTTCAAGCCAGACAGAGTTGTACATCTTCATGACGTCCCCCAATGCAGCAAACACTCCATCTCTGAACCTCAGGAGGACCGCTCGAATTGAATTAAGGACGTCTGGGCCCTTCATCAGCATGTCATTTAGGCTCACTCCTTTGAATTTTTGGCTGCTGTTCCAGACAAGCCTCACCGGAGTTGTAATGGAATGTGGGTTTGGAGCGATGAGGTGACTGACGTACCACACAGGTCCGGTCCAGTTGGTGATCTTTTCTTTGGACAGCTTGATCGCGGCTCCCTGAGTGACCATATCATGCACTTGGGCAGCATATGTGGCTTTCCATTTTGGCTCTTTGGTGAGATGTCTTTCAGTTCTGAGAAATGTGGCTTCAACCGCACCTCTATTATTTGGGAGTGATGCTGGATCTTCAAGCCATGGATATCTTGCATGCCAGTGCGGCTCCGTGCTGTGGTGGTCACTTTCTATGTACGTGAGCCCTCTCTTCACTACCTCAAGTTCACGCTCCTCTGCCAGCATCATCTCCTTGCCTCCTGGCTGGCAATTTCCACAGCGGCAGCCCCCACACCTCGGCTCACAGGCAGCAACGATACTGTCCCACTTCCACCATTCCAGGAAATCTCGACTGGAGGTGAAGATTGTTGACTCCTGGGTGCTGTGGTAAACCTGACTGCTCAGCAGCTGTTGAACTGGGATTCCAGTGGGGAGCTCCTTATACTTTACGGCAGCTGTTCTCATTGATCTGGCGAAATGTGTTTTTGATGTGTAAGCTGACACAGTGACATTTTCAAACAGGTCAGGATGAGCACCTCCAACAGTCTTTCCCAATGGCCCATCCCAGAGCACAAGGTCTCCAATGACTCTGATTCGCTGAGGTGCCAGTTTCCCCTCTCTGTGACTGATTAATAAACTGATCTCCCTGGGTCTCGTAAGCTCATCAGTTGGGTTGTCAGGAAAGAATCTTTGCAGTTGTTGCGCCGTTACACCTTTGTGGACATTTGCTATGTCGTCGAGTCCATAACAGACCATCTGGTGAGACTGCAGGGTGCCTTTGGGAGTCCTTACTCTTAACAAATACCTTTTTGTCTCTACGTGGACCTTCATCCCTCCAACTCCATGGACAATGAGTTTGATCTCCTCACTTCTGAGGTTCAGCTCACTTGCCGCTTTATGGGTGATGTAATTTGTGTCGGATGCTAGATCAATCAGGGTCCCAATCTTCTGTCCAGCGTTGGCTGTAACTTCCAGGAGCATCATTATGACTGGAAGCTCCTGCAGGCCACTCTCCGTGAGAAGGCTTGATGGCTTTGTCACTGTGCTAAGAGTCTTTGAATCTGTATTTGAGAACACATCTCTGCACTGTTTTGCAAGTTCAGGCGGGAGTTTGCTTATGAAGTCCTCTTGGTCAGCTGTGTACCTCTTCTTTCTTTCCTCAGGATGACGTCCACTTCTTTTCTGGTCAGTACCACTATGTCAGTACTAGGGCACAAGTAGTAGTGATGAGGGCTACATCCATCCTTACAATCTGGATGCTTACAGAGATAGGTGGGTTTACAGAATGCCTGGTTATCGTGAACCTCAAGACACTTATAACATGCTCCTAGCCTTTTTACTGCCGTATTCCTCTCTGAGAGCTTTAGGGTTCGAAATTGTTTACAAAAGTACAGCTTCCTCCTGTACTTTGCATCACCACAGACCACACATCCTGCCTGGCCCCCATCAGCTTTTGTAGCTTTTGTCCTGGCATGTCTTGGCTCTGGTCTTACTTCTCTTTTAGGTTCCTCATCCCTCAGCTGGTCGAGTTGTTCATAGATACTTTCCTGCTCTTTCAGGAACCTCAGCAGACTGTCAAACCTGTTGCTTGGTACCACTGAATTTTGACCATTAGCCACATAGATGAGCCATTCGTTTTTCAGGCTTTCTGGTAACTTACTTTCTATGGATTTTGTGACCAATGGATTCCTGATGGCCCCAGTCTCTCCCAGGTCACTCAAGTCCTGCAGTGCCTTCTCAACCATTTGGATTAGTTCTACTATTTTCCGTGGCTGATGGCTCCTCACAGCTGGCATCTTCTGCAGTTCTTCCACAATTTCAATGGCAATGACAGTTTGATTCCCATAGCGGTTCTCAAGGATGCGGAAAATGTCTTCCACTGTGCCATAATTGGTGAGTCTAAGGTCTCGGGTGATCTTTTCCTCCAGGCTGTCCAGCAACTGGAATTTCTTCACTTCCTTGGAACCTGTTGGCTCACCTTGACTCTGCAAAGCTTCCCAGTCTTTCCGCCATCTGTGGAACTCACGTTTATTTCCAGTAAACCTGGGGAGAGCTGTTGGCTTCAATCTAATGGCTGCCCCAGGAACGTTTTGCAGGGTAGGGAGTGTTAATCTTCTCTCTTCGTCTTTCAGCTTTTGTTGTATGAAGTCAGCTTTCCTCGAGACAAGCTTGGGAATTTTGAGGTCGAGTTCTTTCAGTCGATCCTGAATATCCCTTTTATGAGGAGATGGCACCCACTGCTTCCAGCGGTCATACAGTTCTTTTGCTGTCTTCACTAGCTTTTGCAGATGGGTTAGCATGAACTCGTAAGCCTCCTGTTTGCCACTGAGGTCAACTGCAGACGTGTGCCTGCACTCCGATTCTGCAACTTGCAATGCAATTAGCACTTCATGGGCTCCAAAGTTGGTCCACAGCGTGTCCTGGACAAGGTCCCTGATCTCCTTTAATCTGGTCTCACATTTACTCGCGGTCTTAATTAGGTCTGCCTTTTGCTGTTCCGTCAGTATGGCTTCTTTGCCAGCATCCAGTTCAGCTTCCTTATCAGCGATGAGTTTAATTTCCAAATCATCGTTGATTTCCCAGACTTTTTCTGCCGCTTTTTTGAGTGTGTAGAATCCATTTTCAAGATCTTGGGCCGTCATGTCCTCGTATGTCCTCAGTAAGCTGTTGGCCAGGCGAGTGAATGCCCTCTTTGCCACAGTTCCATCCATCTTCAGCTGTTCAGTGGGCTTCAGGGCTTGTTCCATTTTTCTCCTTCTTGAAACTTCGTCACGGGTGATGAGAAGAGGGTACTTTGAGGTATTTATTTAATCTTTAATTTGACCTCTTTCTTCTGGTCATCAGCCTTACTGCTCCTGCACTGAAATTGTCCGGTCTCCAGTTCCTGGACTCACGGTTTTTCACTGTCAAGTTGCCTCAAATTTTTGTGCAACTTTCCCCAACTTGAAAAAAGGAATACATCTTCTGGAGTTTGGGATAACTGGGTTTCACTCGAAATTACTTCACACTGAACCTCCTCCTTTTTGTTTTCCTTTCTTTTATTTGGAATTTACAAGGAGTGACATGCAGTCACTTTCGTAGTGCAGTAAGTTAGGTGAAAAACCTTTAAAGGAAACAAACAATCAACACAAGCCCGTGCACACATATACACACATTGCTTAATATAAATAAAAGTATCCAACCTACAATACACATAAACTCCCTTAGAAAAGTACTCCCATCAAAAACATGCCCGCTTAAAATGACCGCTCTTATCTCCACTATATATAAAATTCACCGGGACATGTGGCCAACAACCATAATCGTGACATCTCATAGCCATATTACAAACGTTGTTAAAACTATAACCCAAATCAGTTTACAACCGAATAGGATGATCACTAACCCAGCGCGATCTCAGCCGCTAATCGCCGCATGTAAACAACAACAACGTCAAACCATATTCACACAACAGCGCTGCACCTATGAGGCCCACTTCTAACAGAAGCATTGTACGCTCTTACCGGCTGCCTCTCCAGTGTTTAGATGTATTGTCTTGCACAAATCCTCCGGCGTACTCCACTCTCATTCTGCTTCAGCTTCCGTGTTAATTTGTTTGAACGGTGCGGGGCGGGTCATGTGACGTTGGGCACTAAAACAGAGTCAGCTGTAACATTATGCAACACCCGGCTCAGCTGCAAGTCACGTGACATCGATTCAGCTTTCCCTGTCCACTATTATTTATTTACATTTTACCTTATTATAATTTTTATTTTAATTTTCCTTTATTATATTTTTCCTTTTACTCACCTATTACCCTTCTCCCTGAAACAAAAGTTTAAAAAAATCAGGTTTGACTTAACAGAAACTAAACAAAAAGGAACCCAAACCCAGGGCCACCAGCCCACAACCATGACAGTCATTTTATTTTTCTTCAAGGAGATACACTAAATTTAGGTGAATAAGGAGTGCCAATTTTACTTTAATGCAAAGATTTGTACAGATGTGAAAGCAGACGGTGAAATGAAAACCTTTTATGCCACTAAAGTCACTGAATATTTATGACAAATAAATGTGGCCTCAAAAGTGAACAAAAATAATTGTGATTATCATTTTGGCCATAATCGTGCAGTGCTAGCCTCAGGGAATGACTGAGAGAATAAGCTGGGAATCTGACATTAGGCCACTCTGGGATGCAAAACAAGTTTAGTAACACCAACCTAACCTTAGCTTTTTTTTTTAATGTTAAACTTTTCTCTTAATCATTTTGATGCAATTTTCACATAAAGAGCTTTATTTTCACCACACTTAATGCAGTTCAACCAGGAATAGATTTTCCCACATTAGCCTTTCTCATCTAAAAAGTGATAGGCCATGTAAAATCACAGAGTGGGGTCAGCAGATGCTGAGGTGGAGAGGTCACCAGCTTTCTGCAGTGTCAATTCCTACAGGAATCCAAAATTCACGTGGCCTTCAGATTAGCTCAAGAACAGTGTGTAGAGAGCTTCATGAAATTTGTTTCCATGGCTGAGCAGCAGGATCCAAGCCTTACTTTACCAAGCACAATGGAAAGTTTGGGATGCAGTGGTGTAAAGCACGCCCAACTGCACTCTAGAGCAGTGGAGACATGTTCATGTTCATGTTCATGAACTTTTATATCAACTATGTTTTCAGTGCAGGTTTTCCTAGTTGGATAAGAAAAGTTTTGGTTGGATGCAGGCCTGCAGATATGTACTGAAATGATTCAGGACCTACGAGGAGTTTACATTGTAGGATCCTCAGTTAACTATGAAAATAACATCATACACACACCAAAGGGAGTATAAAAAATGTTTTAAAGACACACCATTAAGGTGGGTTTAATGGGAAGCATTAAAAGTTCCTGAAAGTCATGATTTCATTAACTGAATGATGCTCTTGGCCAATGAAATATGACCTGGATGCTGTTAAGTCTCCACAGCGAATTAATAGCATCTGAATGTCTCAGCAGAAAACACTTTTTCACCAGATGACTCACATTTACAGCTGGCTGCACAGAATAATTTATGAATATGGGTTAACTTTATCAAAAGACTGTAAAGGCTGCAAATAGAGACAGTATTGATGGCTTCTGCATGTTTCCAACCACTGAGCAGACAAGCATCTTGTCAAGAGAAAGAACAGCCACCTCACAGAGAAATCAATGTCCCTATGACAACCATTCTCTAAATTGGTTTTTCTTTTGGTCTTAAGATGGCAGGCTGATTCTGTATTGACCCAGTACTTGGCTCACAGTTGGTGAGCAGCTTTATTAGATGCCATTTTTCTGTTATTTTTTGTGATTAGACCTCTGCTCAAGCTGACACAGTACAGAGCTATAAAGACATATCAAAATCCTGTTATGGTTGGACAGCTGTAGGCTTTTCTTCTTGCTCTCTCTCTCTCTCTCTGCTTTGCCTCCCTTCATCCCTATAAGTCTGCGGTGGCATGTGGGCTGGCACTCTCTGCACTTTTCCAGGCTTTATTCACACTCCTGGTGCTCATCACTAAATAAACTCTTGGTATTTATGGATTGGCTCATGCCAATTTTCTCCACCAGATTGTCGCTGCCACTATAGTGGTATCTAGGCCTACTGTGTTAGTAATGAACATTAGTACTTTCCAACCAGTAACTGTTTTCCTCCGGCACTTCCCCAGAAACTTGCTTGAGGCCTGATAACTCCATTCCTGTTCCCTGACTCATGTTGCTTTGAGGAATTCGACAGACACGTTCTGTGCAACATCTTTACAATTGGATTTCCCTGTTGTAGAGAGAAGGACTCAGCTGCGTCATCTGCCCACCTGATCTTCACCGACCCACTCACTCACCACTCCAAAGGTTTCCTGTGGTGGCTGTGGCTCAGGGAGTAGAGCAGCATCTATTCAGAAGGAGAGCATCTACTAATCTTATCTTCCCCAAGTATCCTTGGGCAAGATATTGAACACCAAGTTGCTGTCAGATGTAACTGTCGGAGTATGAGTGTGTGAAAAGCACTTTGGTGTAGGAAAAAAACAGTGCCTGTGTAAAATGGTGAATGCAAATGAGTTGTATAAGCGCTTTGAGTGCTCAACAAGAGTAGAAAAGCACTATATAAGAACTAGTCCATTTACCATTTACCAGTCTGTCCTCCAACAGTCCCTCCTCAATCCCAGTTCAAGAAAATTACAAGTAAGGATTTACACTCTCCTCTCATAACCAACAGAGACTTACCTGTACACTATTATTGACCTTTCCTGTCTTATCTGGCAGAGACCCTGGTTTCTCTTCCATGGAGACTGCGCTGCCTCCAGTCAGTCACTGGTCCTCTGCAAAGATGCAATAACTGTTCAATAAAGATTTTAAACCCATTAGCACTTGTGTCTGCTCCTAGGGTCTGATTTGCAGTTAAATATAACAAATCCAAATAAATAAAAAGTCATTCCCAATAGAAACAGGAAGCAGCAGCAAAATAGTTAACCCTGAGTGAGACACAATTTGTTGCCAAAGGGTTTCACAGGCATAAGAACATATTAATAAACAAGTTCACTTACATATTAAGGCAGATATTTAAATAAACAAGAAGCCCATCAGAAATACGTACATACACACCTGCACACACACACACACACACATACAAATAATACATAAATAAAAATAAATTGTACACAAAATCCTGAGTCACAAACAGAGAAATATGACAAAAGAAATTTACATTTTGAGGTAGGTTGTTCCAGAGTTTGGGGGCATAACCTAAGAAAGCTGCATTTTTGTCAGTAAGGAGTGTTAGCTGCCTAACAGTTTGGCAGTTTAGGACCTAAGAGTTCAAATTGGAATGTGAAGCAACAGACTTTGAGAAATAAGAAGTCCAAGACCATTTACAACTGTGGTCAGAAATTTACAGCCCTTCATTATTGCACCTATTTGTCCAATCCACCAGTACCACTGGGAGCAAAACAGCCCAGAGCATGATGTTATCACCACCATGCTTGACAGTTGGTACAGTGTTCTTAGGTTTGAAAGCCACACCTTTACTCCTCCAAACATATCTCCTGTCATTGCAACTCAATCTTTGTCTTATCTAATCATCAAATATTTCTCCAGAAGGTATTTGGCTCCATGTGGGCAGCTGAAAATTTCAGTTGAGCTTGAAGGTGTTGATTTTGGAACAGGGACCCTTTCGTTGGTCTACACCAGTGGCAAGCATTTTGGCTGTGAGGCCACATTGACTTTTTGAAATTTGACAGACAGCACTAGATGCATACATATCAAACATGAACATAAAAAAGGCATTACAGTGTTAACACTTACATTTACTTTTAGTGGGAACAATGTTGTTTTTGCCAGTGCATCAAAGCAATCAATTCTCAGAATCCTTGACATCAGTCATAATTATGACATGATTTGATTTGGGCAATTCTGTACCAATCTTCGGTGGGCCGGATTAAAAAGACCAATGGACTGAGTGTGGCCCACGGGCCAAAGTATCTAAAGTGAAGGTCATTAGTTTAAAAGATTCCTTGACTTTACTGTTGTTTATATGAATGTTAAAGTCTCCATTCAAACAGACTATACCACAGTGAGTTGTAATAACTGTCATTAATTCTGGAAATTGTGGAAGAAAATTTGTGATTTTCTTAGGTGGTCTATAAACTGTGATGAGGACACATTTTTTATTTTGCAAATTAACAGCTAAGTGTTCAAATCAAGGTTATAATAGTTTTGGATTTACATTATAATTTAGTTTTATTTCATTCTAACATTTTTTTTCTCTAATTCAGTTAGTTTAAATTAGTTTTTCAAGTGGTTTTGCTCATTTTTGTTAGTTTTTATTTTTGTTTAATACTTAATTTTAGTTTAGGTTTCATTAGTTTTAGTATTACTTTTAGTTTTTTCCATACTTTTTCAGATGCAAGATTCAAGGTGCAAAAAATGTAGGTGCTCCTACGTCCTCGCTCTTTGTGGTCAGTTTTTTTCACTTTCTTCATTCCCTCACGTCCACTCCGATAGTCACAGCAGTCTCCCTCCAGGAATTTGCTGACATTTGTGAGTCCTTATATTGATGCTTTGATTATTAGTCCTGATTGTTATTCTCCCACTGAGAAATTCAAAAAACTGTGGCGAAAGTAGCTGGAAATGCACGAGAGGACAATCATTCTGGGCTCTGTGGACCTGACGTGTAGATAACATTTCTAAAGAGGTAAGTTACTGGGTAGGTTCAGAGCGGTTTCCGTAGCTGCCTTGTGCATGCTTCTCAGGTGGACTGAGGTTAGTGAGTTTTCTTGACAAGTGTTCCACACATTTTGCAGTCATCCACAACACAACTTCCTTCAGTATGTCTCGCTATTGTACTCAAAGAAATCCCATATGGGACTCCGGCGCATTCTCCCAACTTTTGCTGTTGCCATTATTTTGTAGACTGGTGCAGTGAGCAGACACACACACACAGTGAGGTGCCGGATGGCGCTCCCAGTTAAAAACTCCTAGAGCTGAAAAAATTATTTCATATCAGTCCAGAAGGCTTTTGAACAAACTGACAAACATGTAAACAAAGCGCATTTCATCTATCAATTCAGTTTGTTTTAGTTAGTTTGGTAAACACACAATACAGTTTCAGGCAGTCTTTCCTTTTATTTCAGTTAACAAAAGTGTTTTTTTCAATTAATTTCATTTGTTTTCATTAACTATTATAACCTTGGTTCAAATGAACTAAAGTATCGGTGTCTATCATTTTACATAAAAGCTGGTTTGAATCAAGGACTGCGGTTCCACCACCTTTCTGATCTTGTCTCACAGCTGGTAAATCACTAAAACAACAGGTTTCATTCATAATTGCCCCACATCCTTCTTAAGCCATGTTTCAACAAGAATCATTGTCTGATCACTCCTTTCAGGGACGAGTTTGTTAAAAGAAAACAAAAAAAGCTCTTATTTGAGTTATCATGAAGCTTAGGCATAAATTCAAAAAGGAACATATGTAATTGCTCATCTGCCTACTTTCCCAGGTCCTTGGCTGCTTGTCCATTTCTTACATCACTTCCACTTTCCCACGTTGTCAAACTCAATGCTGACTTCATCTCTTCTAGTCCACTCATGTTTCTGCTGCCTTCTTTTAGCCAATCAGCCTTCTCCCAGTGAACTTTATC
This sequence comes from Amphilophus citrinellus, assembly GCA_013435755.1. Lineage (NCBI taxonomy): Eukaryota > Metazoa > Chordata > Actinopteri > Cichliformes > Cichlidae > Amphilophus > Amphilophus citrinellus. Next base: position 52,038 of record JACBYM010000074.1, read on the forward strand.
ACTGCTCATCTATCATTCTTCCTTTCAGACCCATTTGTGCCACCCACCTCCTCCCCATCTCTGCCACCCAAGTCTCTCAGAGCTCCTTCCAAGCCTCGATCTTTGTCTTCACCACCACCAGCGTCTAGTCTCCAGGGGCTCCTGCCCTAATAATAAATAGCTAATTTAATTTATTATTAATAAATCATATTAAATTCCTCCTAATGATCTTGCCTTCTTGAATTACATTTAACAACTCAAATCTGAGTTTGGACATGATACCTGAGTCACTCTGAGCAGTGATGTGAATATTGATTAATTTATTTGAGCAAATTTTATTCTTGGAGTGTTTATTAAAAGGCTGGCCGATGCCACAGTAATATTAATAAATATGATAGGTGAAGCAGCTGATGCATTGGTGCCATAGAAAGCAATGTAATAAAAAGGGAGATAAATCATGCCTGTAGAGGGTCCTGACTCCACATACCCAACAGGGAAAGGCCTGAGGAACCAAAGTGACTGGTGCTAGAACTAGAACAGTTCAATTCAATTCAATTCATTTTTTTTTTACATGCAAATACACCAAATCACAACAACCAGTCACCTCAAGGTGCATAATATTGTGTGGTAAATACCACACAAAGAAAACCCAACAGTTAAAACGACCCCTATGAGCAAGTGCTTGGCAACAGTGCGAAAGAAAAAAACTCCCTTTTTAACAGGATGAAACCTCCAGAAGATCCAGGCTCAGGGAGGGGCAGTCATCTGCTGTGATCGGTTGGGGCAGAGGGGAGAGAGACAGGACAAAAGACATGCTGTGGAAGAGAGCCAGAGATTAATAATAACTAATGATGGAGGGGTGTATAAACAGAATAAAAAGAGGTGAATGAAAAAAAACACTCAGTGCATCATCAGAATACCCCGCCCCCCCAAGCAGCCTAGGCCTATAGCAGCATAACTAAGGGATGGTTCAGGGTCAACCCTAACTATAAGTTTTATCATAAAGGAAAGTTTTAAGCTTAATCTTAAAAATAGAGAGGGTGTCTGTCTCCTGAATCCAAGCTGGGAGCTAGTTACACAGAAGAAGGGCCTGAAAGCTGAAGCTAATGGTTGTTGACTGTTGGCAGCCTATTCAGTAAAACTTTATTTTTAAACCTTACCACTGTACGCTGCACCTGTGTTTAGCTATTTTACCACACAGCTTGACAGAAATTGTGGAGTTGTGGCATCCTTAGCAGAGAACAAAGTGTCACCCTCTGAATGTCTCGTATGACAGATTTCAGTCTTTATTTGACACATTAACTTATTTGTTAAAAGAAAAAAGATTTTTTTCTGCATACAGAGCTTCCAGTAATAACAGAATAATAATAATACTAATATAATAATAATAATCCATCCATTCGCTTCCGCTCATCGTGTTCAGGGTCGCAGCGGGTGCTGGAGCCTATCCCAACTGTCATAGGGCGAGAGGCAGGGTACACCCTGAACAGGTCGCCAGCCTGTCACAGGGACAACATAGAGAGACAAACAACCTTTCACACTCACATTCCATGCTCTCATTCACACCTATGGGCAATTTAGAGTAGCCAATTAACCTAACCCCAGTAAGGGAATGTCTTTGGAATGTGGGAGGAAACCGGAGTAACCCGGAGGAAACCCACGCAAGCACAAGGAGAACATGCAAACTCCACACAGAGAGAGGAGAGGCCTGGGCTAAGTTGGAATCGAACCCAGACCTTTCAGATGTTATTCTAACTGTGAGGCAGCAGTGCTAACCACTGCGCCAAAGTGCTGCCAGTAATAATAATAATAATAATAATAGTAAAGCCACAAGCGGCATTAAAGGCCCTCGCTGCCTGTGTGCCCCCGCGAGCCCCGCAAACCCCCAGAGAGCCACCTGTGAGGTGCTTTTCCTGCCAAAAGTAATCCCCTGACTTAGTGCGTATTGTACCTGTTTCCAGTAGGTGCTGCTGCAACTGGCATTCAATGTCATATGGATGTCTTCTGGGGTTTGTCCTGATCAGAATTGTCAAGTTTGGTGTAGATTGGATATGTTCATTGAGAGGGTTTTTCCAGTAGGTGGCGCTTGCAACTGTCATTGATAATGTCATGTGGATGTGTTCAGGAGTGGGGTCCTTATCACACTTGTGAAGTTTGGTGCAGTTTGGACGAGTGTTTGAATTAAAGCAACTTCCTGTTTCCAGTAGGTGGCGCTAGACTGAAATTCAATTTTGTCATATACTTTTCTTCAGGGGTGGGTTCTTATCACACTTGTGAAGTTTGAGGGCAATTGGACAGTATAAGAGAATGAGAAGTAATCGAAATGTCACGGCGAAGGATCGATGCTTGCCATGGCACCAAGGCCACGCCCCTCTGCAATGTAACATCATCAAGGGCCTTAGTGGGAATGTGTGTGATCAATGTACAGCTCAAAAGACCTGAATAAAGTGTGTCATGCAGAAATGTTAGGCTTTCCATTGAAAACCAATGGGGAATTGGGGGCGAGGTGCAAAATGAGGCATGGGTTTGATTGACTTTTTTGATCAGGGTCACATACAGAATGTGGAAACCAAATTTCATAATTGTAGGAGTAACTAAATAATTTGACCTCCATGTAAATTTTAGTTTGATTATGTAGGGGGCGCTATTGCGAGAATTGCCATTGTTTCTCCATTTATGGATACGTGGTGGTAGTCTACATAAGTTATTAAAGTTTGGGAGAAATCGGACAAAGCATCCACAAGTGATGACAGAAAAGGTGAGGGTAAATTAGGCCAAAATGAAGGCCAAGTTCAGCGCCCCCTTGTGAGAAAACCGTTTAATATCCTATAAAACCCTGAATATCTTTTGATGCCCTATTTGTGTAGATTATGCTGAGCGATTTTGGTGACTGTAGGTATAACGCCCTAGGAGGAGATGTTTCAAATAAGAGGTGTGGAAAATCGCTGACTTGGCAAAGGGCAAAGTTCAGGCCAAGATGGCTGACTTCCTGTTTGTTGTATGGGGGTGGTCCAAGAGGATTTTTTGCTTGAATTAGAGCAACTTCCTTGTTCCACTAGGGGCGCTATATCTGCATTCAATAATGTCATGTGGATGTGTTCAGGGCTGGGTCCTTATCACACTTGTGAAGTTTGAGGGCAATCGGACAAAGTACATTAGAATGAGAGGCAATTGAAATGTCATGGCGAAGGATTGAAGCTCGCCATGGCACCAAGGCCACGCCCCTCTGCAATGTAACATCATCAAGGGCTTTACTGGAAATGTTTTTGGTCAATATACAGCTCAAAAGACGTGAATAAAGTGTCATGCAGAAATGTTAGGTTTTCCATTGAAAACCAATGGGGAATTGGGGGTGTGGTTACGGGGCGGGGTGCAAAATGAGGCATGGGTCTGATTGACTTTTTTGATCAGGGTGATATACAGAATGTGGAACCCAAATTTCATAATTCTAGGAGATGTCAAGCAAAGTGGAGAAAGATTGCGTGAATGATTGCGCAATACGTGTGACAATGTTGTGGTTTCTCCATAGGGACGTGATCTTGACATTGGGGTGGTGTTCACGGATGCAGCGTGAAAAATAGGGCATGGTTCTGATTGACTTTTTTGATCGGAACTGTGTACAGAATGTCTGTACCAAATTGCACACATTTCGGGGAAAGTAAATTGTTTGCTCTCCATATAAAACCAAGTCAGGATTTCCCATTGGAATAACATGGGACATTTGGGCAATCGTCATGGCAACAGCTTAGAAAATTCAATATGGGTGTCATTGACTTTTTTGTTGAGGATGATGTCAAGAATGTGTAATCCAGTTTTCATGCAGTTCAGAGAAACCATACTAAATTTCAGTTGCTTCTGTAGGGAGCACTATTGCACCTATTGCCTTGCATCCCTGATTATGGGTTCAGCCTGGGGCTGTGCATAAGTGGTAACATTTTTAGGCTAATTGGGCAAAGAATGTGCCAACGATTGCACAAAAAATTTTGTGGCGAGACAGGAAAACGAAGGCCAAAATCTGTGCCCTGGTGTGATAAGACCGTTGAATATTCTACAAAGCCTTTGATAACTTTTGATGCCCTACTTCTCTAGATGATGCTGAGCCATTATGGTGTCACTGGGTCAAATGCCCTAGGAGAAAATCGCGCAAATACGAGGTGTCCAACAGTGCAAAATCAGCAAAAACCACATTTCTATCCAACCTAGCGGATTTCCGGTGGGAATGTGGGCAGGGGTCTAATTGAGTTTTTTGATCGTGGTGGGGTACTGAATGTCTGTACCGAATTTCACACATGTCTGAGAAAGTAAATTGTTGGCTCTCCATAGAAACCCAAGGCACCCTTTGATCATGCGCGTTTGGCATGCAAAATTGCGCATAGGTCTGATTGACTTTTCTGATCAGGAGCATCTGAAGAATGTGTAAAAAAAAATTTCATGCATTTCAGAGAAACGCCATACAAATGTTCATTTTGTTCTGTAGGGGGCGCTATAGCAGCAATCGCCATCGTTCCTGCAGTTATGGATTTAGTGTCGGTCTGCTCATAAGTCATGCCATTTTGGGACAGATCGGGCAAAGCATGTGTAAATAATGGCATGAAAGAGGATGGAAAATTTTGCCCAAACGAAGGCCAACTTCACGGGCCTGGTGTGACAAGGCCGTTGAATATTCTACAAAGCCTTCGATATCTTTGTATGCCCTATGTCTCTAGATGATGCTGAGCCATTTTGGTGTCGCTGGGTCAAATGCCCTAGGAGCTTTATAGTGAAATACGAGGTGAGCGAAATTGCGGACTCGGCAAAAGCCAAATTTCAAGCCAAGCTGGTGGATTGCATAGTGATTCCAATAGGCTCCTCGCCGAGACTTCGTCGGCTTGGGCCTAATAATAAATGAAGCAATTACAATAGGGCCTTCGCACATTTCGTGCATGGGCCCTAATAACGCTAACAATTCCAATATTCCGCTTTTCCTGTCACTTGCATATATACCTTTTTGGAAACGTCTGGACATGACGCACGCCCCCATGAGGTCCGGGGACACTTGCGACCGCGTCCCATGCGACCGCCCCCATTTTTTCACCCACCATACCATACCATACCATACCATACCATCTTTATTTATAAAGCACTTTAAAACAACCACAGCTGACACAA
>JACBYM010000780.1:0-22103 GCA_013435755.1 Amphilophus citrinellus
AAGAACTTTTAGAGAGCTGTATGTTGACTCCTTGTTTGCCTCCTTCCAACAATTAACTGATATTTACAAGCTCCCCAACAGGCATTTTTTCAGGTATCTGTAGGTACATCATTTTGTTTATGACACATTTTCAGGATTTCTGGCTATCCCTAACCCCACAGACTATGAAATATTTCTGAAACTTCTCTCTTCACTTAGCAAGGCATTCTCCTCTATTTAAATGTGGATCTATAGTCTCCACTCTAACCTTTCTAACAGTCTAAAAACATTGTGGTAGGGAGATCTGGGAGACGATCTCGGGGAGGGTCTGGGGGGGAAATCCTATTGAGGGTTCATAGATCCTCAATCTGTACCAGGCATAGTTTTATGCAATGTCAAATCTCACATAAGGCCCATTATACCAAGGCACGTTTAGCGAAAATGTTTGATACTGTGCCCCCCTTATGTAAGCGATGCCAGCAAGATACAGCAAACCACACGCATACGTTGTCCTTACTTGAACTCTTTTTGGACAGAAATTTTCAAAACTGTCTAATATGACAGGCCAGGGCATTGCCCCTAACGCCTTAATAGCCCTCTTTGGTGTCTGGCCTTCCGCACCCAGTCTATGAAAAGGAATCTAATAGCCTTCATAACTGTCATGGTCCCTGGGTGGTTTGTGGAGTTGTGTGTGTTTTTCTTCTGCTCTCTCTGGTGTGTGGGTGTGTGTGTATGTTGGTGGGTGCGTCTCTCCGGAGCTGTGATTTTGTGAGTCTCCTCCCTCCTGGGCTGGCCATCATAGAAGCTGTTTCCACACCTGTTTCTGATCGGCTCATCATCGTGCTCTTCTTAAGCTGGCAGAAGGCTTTCACCCATCGCTGGATCTTTGACTGTGAACCAGTTAGTTTCGACCACCTCTCGTGAGTCTCTCTTGCTTCCCTCCACCTTGTCTTACTTGTGTCTTCTTTGTGCCCAGATTCTCTGTCGAGTGGAGGTTTTAGCAAGCCTGTCCTGGAGTCAGGAGTCAGCCCCCGAGCCCAGAGCCCTGTGTTTTCTGGAGACCTCAAGCCCAGTCTCACCCCCAACGCCCACCACTATGCCTGCTCTCCACACCATCCCTGGAGCCCTATTCACCTCCTCCACCATTCTGCCAAGCTCACCTCTCCACCACAGGAGCCCCATTCCACCTCCATTCCAAGCCCGCCTGCCCATCTCCCTTTCCTCACTGTAAATAAAGCCTTGCACTTAAACCATCTCTCTGTGTCTGCTTTGAGTCCACAGCACCTGACCTTGACAGTAACTCTGCTGGCCAGGAAGCTAATCTTACTGAAATGAAAATCTCCTAAACCGCCTACCCATATGACTTGGGTGAAGGAAGTGCTTTATTTCATTAAATTAGAAAAGATTAGGCTTTCTTGGATGGGTAAGGCATCAAACCTTTGATAAGATTTGGAAACTCTTTCTGTTGTATTTTCAAGGCAGGAATCACAAGATTACAGTTGACTGAGCATCACTTCAAACACCTTAATATGAGGCAGCCCACATATCTAATAGTTTTCCTTTTTTCTCTTTTTTTGTTTGTTTTGTATTATTTTTGCTTATTTATTTTGATTTCCCTGTGTCTGTGTGGGTTTTCTTTGGGTACTCCGGTTTCCTCCCACAGGCAAAAGACATGCGATTACTGGGGTTAGGTTAATTGGTCACTCTAAATTGTCCATGAGTGTGAATGTGAGTATGAATAGTTGTCTGTCTCTCTGTGTTAGCCCTGCAACAGGCTGGCAACCTGTACAGGGTGTATCCTGCCTCTCGCCCTATGTCAGCTGGGATGGAATCCAGCCCCCCCCCCCACGACCCTGAACAGGGTAAGTGGAAGAGAATGGATGTTTTGAACAAACTCAAATGGTCGGGTATATATCACTCCTGTGACAGCTGGTGGGGTTAGGTGCCAAAGGTGGGTATGAGTAGAGTTTTTGGTCACAGATGTATCTTTTCATATATTTGTTATCTTTGAATCCTGATGTCTTCAGGTTTTCTGTAATTTGTTATAAAATCTAATTAATGGAATTACATTAAAAACATAAAAATGTGCTTTTTTTCTGCTTTTATTGAAAAAAACAGTCAATTTTGACCACGTCACTCGGGGTATCCTGTGGCAGTATGGGGTGTCAGGACCACTGTTATTGTTATTCAGTCCCTGTAGAACCGCAGCCAGAGCTTGGTCCGTATAGCTGGCAATAAGTCTAACTCATTTCCTGTGGGTGTTGGACTCCGTCAGGGCTGCCCTTTGTCACCGATTCTGTTCATAATTTTTATGGACAGAATTTCTAGGCGTAGCCATGTGGTGGAAGGCTTCTATCTTGGTGGCCTCAGAATCTCGTCTCTGCTTTTTGCAGATGATGCGGTCCTGCTGGCTTCATCAGGTGGTGGCCTCCAGCTCACAGTTGAACGATTCGCAGCCGAGTGTGAAGTGGCTGGTATGAGAATCAGCACCCCTAAGTCTGAGGCCATGGTCCTCAGCCGTGGAGTGCCCTCTCCAGCTCAGGGCTGAGTTCCTGCCCCAGGTGGAGGAGTTCAAGTATCTCAGGGTCTTGTTCACGAGTGAAGGGAAAGCGGAATGGGAGATCGACAGACAGATCGGGGCTGCGTCTGTAGTGATGCGGACGCTGCACCGGTCTGTCTTGGTGAAGAGGGAGCTGAGCGTAAAAGCGAAGCTGTCAATTTAGTAGTTGATCTATGTCCCTACCCTCAGCTATGGCCATGAGCTTTGGGTAGTGACCAAAAGAATAAGATTGTGAATTCAAGCGGCAGAAATGAGCTTCCTCCGACGGGTGGCTGGCCTCTATCTTAGATAGGGTGAGTCGTGTGGCCATTCGGGAGGGGCTCAGAGTAGAGCCGCTGCTCCTCCACATCGAGAGGAGCCAGTTGAGGTGGCTTGGGCATCTGACTAAGATGCCTCCTGGACACCTCTTGGGTGAGGTGTTCCGGGCATGTCCTACCAGGAGGAGGCTCTGGGGTAGACCCAGGACACACTGGAGAGATTATATCTCTCAGCTGGCCTGGGAACGCCTTGGAGCCCCTCCGGATGAGCTGGTGGAGGTGGCTGGGGAGAGGGAAGTCTGGGCTTCTCTGCTTGGGCTGCTGCCCCCGCGAACCGGCCCCGGATAAGCGGAAGAAAATGGATGGATGGATGGGTGGATAACAAGAATAATTACATTTTAGCAATAAATATACAAGACCTTATGGTGAATTAAACATTACAGAAACATAAAAAAAATTGTTTTGAATAATTATCAGTACTTTTAATTTAGGGCAGCTGTGGCACAGATCTGATACTGGCTGGTGGTCTAATAAAATTGTTAAGCACTTTATTACATGTCACAGTGTTTGGAATACAAGGTAGAAATATTTTACCATTCTGATATGGTTATAATATCCAAATATGAGAAAGCATCGACCTTTACCTCATTGTAATGTTACAAACTAATGTCACTATATTGTCCATCCATCCATCCATCTTCTTCCGCTTATCCTATTCAGGGTGGCAGGGGAGCTGGAGCCTATCCCAGCTTTCTATACTATTACCAATTGGTTTTTCATCATAGGAGTTTTGGCATATTCCCACATTATCATTCACATGTTACTACCATATTACAGAAATTTCAGTATATTATTGCTCAGCTAAAAATTATTGTTGATAGGTGTTTGGTATATTATTTTTCTTTCCCAGGGATTTTAGTAAGCTCTAGATATCAGTGTCAATAAATGACACAAAACCATAATGTGTTACACAGAAATTTTGTGCCATTTTGCTAATTTGAACAAAGTAGAAACAACATATTAGCCATGTCCATGCAACACAAAATATGGAAAACTTAATACTCACTTTAGGAAAACATTGAGCTCATCTTGGTCATGTAGACTTTCCTTGACCTTTTTATTTATGGCTTTCACATCAGACAATATGTTGTGCAGTATTCTTGCTTCTGTCAATGTAAAAGCAGAACTGTTAACAGGAATCAGGAACCCGTGTAAGCCACTGATATGCAAAACAGAAGGGAAAAAGTTTATTAGCCTGATACTACTCTAACCTTAGTTACTGTACTATGTGTATAAATTACAGAGTCAATTTATTTTATATACTGAACAAAGTTTTATGACACTGGATAATTGAGTTTATTTACATTTTTTCATTACATTATTTGTTCTTTATTTTCAGATCAATTAGCCAAGATAATTAACTTAGCTTATATGCTGTGTCCAACCTGTTGAGAATGCCATGGTCTAGGACCCAGGATTTTTTTAATATCTTTGTATTATAATTCCTGATCTGTTTTTTTTTTTATTTCTTTTCCCATGGTCGTTGTGGTTCTTTAGTTTTGTTTATGGATTCTGTTTATATTATTTCTTGAGTGTTCCTGCCTCTGTTCTGATTCTGTCTCCATCTCTGTGTCCCTGTGTCTGTCTGTGTTTCCTATACTCAGTGGATTCCTCTTCTGGCTCACCCACTTAACATGTGGGCAGGTTTTGATCACAAACTGCTGCAACATTCCCGAGAAAATAAAGTTCTGTTCAAATGGCACAAAATTAATACAATATAATACCATCAAAAATTCATTAAAAACAAAACATCCTTGATAGTTGAAATAAAATTTTGAGCAAATTTCTTTTCTGGCTCACCCACTATGTGTGTATAAAATTTCATCTCAAACTGCTGAAATATTCCATAGAAAATAAAGGACAACAATGTTCATATTTCACTATTCCATTCTGATCACAAATCTATTAAAAATATTCCTTTTTACAATATTCCTCTTATTTAAGATCAATATATTTTGCTCATTTCAGTCATAGTTAGTAACCGCTGTAATGTTATGTTTTACTTTTCATTTACATAATATATAATGAAACATTCTTAAAGATAAAGAAACATGTACTTTCATGCTTCTATTTTTAACAGAAAATTTTGAAAAGAGTGCTGTGAAAAAATGTTTGCCCCATTCTGATTTCTTCTGATTTTTTTTTTTTTTTTTTGCATATTTGTCACACTTTCATGATCAAACACATTTTAATATTAGACAAAGGTAACCCAAATAAATACAAAATGCAGTTTTGTATAAACTTGTTTAAATCCAGCGAACCATGGTGATATGCAATTATATGCAAATTGCAGGGTTCGTTCAAGTGCTAGATATCCTTTAAAATGCTTGGATTTTAATATTGTCCTTTCAAGGTTTGAAAAGTGCTTGAATTTTGGATATAGTACTTGGAACTGCTTGAAACTGTAACCGCTTTTTGATATAAAACAAATAACTATCTGATTGAATAGTTTGGTTATGAGATGGAGAGAAAAAACTTGTCTCAGTAAAAGTCAGAGTTCATGATTCAACAATAAAAAAAAGGTGGCAAAATAAATATCATCCATGGGAGGCAGAGGAGACAGACAAAGATAACCCAAATAAATACTTAATGCAGTTTTCAAACAATGATTTAAAAATCTAAAACTCTATCCAAACCTTTGCGTTTGTTTTGGTTATCAATGGTTTTGGATTTGGAAATCTCCCATGGATGTCATTTCTTTGCCAGTCTTGTTTTTTTTTTTGTTTTCAATTCTCCACTGTCACCGTGTTTTGTGTACACAGAGCCATTGTGCAAGAGGGATACCCCTTCTCTGGAATCCTACAACACTTTGCCGTGAAACTCTGCTCACATGTAGAGGAGTTGGGCGAGAAGACAAATGTGTTCAGAATTCCATGTCAGCTTTGAAGGGTGGATTTTTAATTTTTTTTTTTATTTGATGTTATCATAGTCCGTTAACCTATTTAATTTTTTGATATACTACCCATTTTGCAAGTTTTCCTGCCTACAAAGAATGGAGAAGTCTGCAATTTTTTATCATAGGACACTTCAACTGTGAGACAAACTCTAAAAAAAAAAATAATAATAAAAATATCCAGAAAATCACATTTTATGATTTTTAAATACTTCATTTGCATTATATTGCATGAAATAAGTATTTGATACAATAGAAAAACAGAACTCAATATTTGGTACAGAAACCTTTGTTTGCAGTTACAGAGGTCAGATGTTTCCTGTAGTTCTTGACCAAGTTTGCACAGACTGCAGCAGGGATTTTTGCCCACTCCTCCATACAGATCTTCTCCAGATCTTTCAGGTTTTGGGGCTGTTGCTGGGCAACATTAAGTTTCAGCTCCCTCCAAAGATTTTCTATTGGGTTCAGGTCTGGAGACTGGCTAGGCCATTCCAGTTCCTTGAAATGTTTCTTATAGGGCCACTCCTTAGTTGCCCTGGCTGTGTGTTTCGGGTCATTGTCATGCTGGAAGACTCAGCCACGATCCATCTTCAATGCTCTTACGGAAGGAAGGATGTTGTCGGCCAAAGTCTCTCCATACGTAACCCCATCCATCCTCTCTTCAATGCGGTGCAGTCATCCTGTCCCTTTTGCAGAAACGCACCCCCAAAGTATGTTTCCACCCCCATGCTTCACAATTGGGACCATGTTCTTGGGGTTGTACTCATCCTTCCTCTTCCTCCAAACACAGTGAGTGGACTGATACCAAAAGGCTCTATTTTGGTCTCATCTGACCACATGACCTTCTCCCATGCCTCCTCTGGATCATCCAGATGGTCACTGGCAAACTTCAAACAGGCCTGGACAATGCTGTCCTGAGCAGGGGGAGCTTGCCTGCCCTGCAGGACTTTAATCCATGATAGCATAGTGTGCTACTAACGGTCATCTTTGAGACTGTGGTCCCAGCTCTCTTCAGGTCATTGACCACATCCCCCCATGTAGTTCTGGGCTGATTCCTGAGCTTTCTCAGAATCATCCTTACCCCACGAGGTGAGATCGTTCATGGAGCCCCAGATTGAGGAAGATTGACAGTCATCTTGTGTTTCTTCCATTTTCTAATAATTGTGTCAGCAGTTGTTGCCTTTACATCAAGCTGCTTGCCTATTGTCCTGTAGCCCATCTCAGCCTTGTGCAGGTCTACCATTTTGCCCCTGGTGTCCTTAGACACTTCTTTGGTCTGGGGCATGGTGGAGAGGTTGGACTGTGATTGACTGAGTGTGTGGTCAGGTGTCTTTTATACAGATAAGGAGTTCAAACAGGTGCAATTAATACAGGTAATTTGTGCAGAGTAGGAGGGCTTTTTAAAGAAAACTAACAGGTCTGTGAGAGCCAGAATTCTTCCTGGTTGGTAGGTGATCAAATACTTATTTCATGCAATAAAATGCAAATTAATTATTTAAAAATCATATAATGTGATTTTATGGATTATTTTCTAGATTCTGTCTCTCACAATTGAACCGTACCTACGATAAAAATTACAGACCTCTCCATTCTTTGTAGGTGGGAAAACTTATAAAATTGGTATCAAATACGTATTTTGCCCACTATAGCACCAAATCACAACAAACAGTCACCTCAAGGCACTTTATGCTTAGTCTCATTTTAATTGATGTTGATTATAATTGACTTATGTTGCATTAAGTACCATTATTACCATAAGGTACCATTATTTAGAGAGAAATCTAAATACCTGTGTTTGATCCTGGCTTAGGTTTGTGTTGTCGTTTAGCTGATTGCTGCTCGCTGAACTCACCACGAAGATTTGACTTTCTCTTTCCCAATTGGACTAAAAAAAAGAAAAAAAAGAAGACAAACCTCAAAGTTCTCAATAGATTTATTTAGCCCAGGCAGAAATCTTTCTGCTTTGAAATCACAGATGAATACAGTATTAGGTGTAATCAGCAAAATGCATGTTTCTCACCATTCTTACTTGTGGATGGCAAAACCTGACAAAGAACATAAATATTTGACTTTTAAACATTAGAAAGATATTAAATTCAATTTATAGTCATAAAATGTTTAACAAGTGATCACAATCAGTTGTTGTTTCTCAATAAAATTTTTTATTGAAATTGAATTGAATAATCCTTACCCTGCCATGTTCACGGTCCATGATAAAGAATTTAAGAAGTTCAAGTAACTACTATTGATGTCACTGAGATTTTATAACCGTTAGTCTGCAGATACCGTTGAAGTCAGCAGGGAGGCACCAACCAAACAGGCAACAGGCGAAGTCGAAATCTAAGAGTTCAAAAACAGAAAAATTGAAAAATAAGACTGGAAATGTGTGGTTCACATGGCACTGTAGAGTTTTTGGCAATGGCAAGTGGAATTAGACTGGCTGATCAGGAATCCATAATGTGGGTGTGAGAAATTACTTGGTATTGTGGTTGGTTGGAAAATAATTTAAAAAAATTATAAAAGTAACAACAACATCCATCCATTTGCTTCCGCTTATCCTGTTAAGGGTTGCGGGGGGGCTGGAGCCTATCCCAGCTGACATAGGCAGGGTACACCCTGTACAGCTCGCCAGCCTATTGCAGGACCAACACAGAGAGACAGACAACATCCACACTCACACCTATGGGTAATGTAGAGTTTCCAGTTAACCTAACCCCACTAACTGCATGTCTTTGGACTGTGGGAGGAAACCGGAGTACCCGGAGAAAGCCACCAGACATGGGGAGAACATGCAAACTCCACAGAGAGAGAGAGAGAGGCCCTCCAGATGGTATTCTAACTGTGAGGCAGCAGTGCTAATCACCATGCCACCGTGCTGCCCTACAACAACATCATCAAGAATAAATGTTGTCATGACAAACAGAAATGAAACCTCTGACAAATAAAAACGAATTCAAGTATTCAGGAGAAATGCCGTCTTTTACACATGCAGCTGAAGCTAAAACCCCAAATAAACAATTAATAATGTTTTGACAGTTATAAACACTTTTCTGTTCACTGTGAGTATCCTGAAATCAAAGGTTTACTTTAATTTGGGCAGACTTGCTTTAAGAAAAACATCTTTTGAGTGATAACACATTCAAAGCTAAACCCAGGCCATCAGCAGCAGTGTTGCCAACTTAGCAACTTTGTCACTAGATTCAGTGACTTTTCAGTCCCCCTAGTGACTTTTTTTTTTTTGTTCTGAAAAGCGACTACCACAAATTTGGCAACTTTTTCCAGTGCCTTCGGCAACTTTTGCAGAGTTTTAGAGATAGACCGGAAACCTGAAATCCTCCCGTCGCTGTGTTTTGAGTACATACAGCCTTCTTACTGTGTCCCTTCATAGGCTTTGGCATTGCCTGGACCCCAAGAATACCTGGCTGCAGGTAAGAGTGCGCTGTCATTCCACAACTCCATAGCGGAAGCTGGTCTGTAGCGGAACTGGGTTTTCTTCGTGTACTTATTCTTCATGATGCAGCCGGCAGGAGTTATTTTTATAAAGTTCCATTTGTAGTTATAAACCCACTTAAATTTTTTAATTATTTGCATTAACCTTGGCGAATTTGCGCAGATTATTCCTTTAATTTTTGTGAACTCGTCGAGCACATGTGATGAAACTTCACAGCCAAAGGTAATGATTTTTTTTTTTTAAATATATCAGCGTACTGGATTGAATTTGTTCAATATGTTCAGAACTGTCAATTTATAGTTACAGTTGTACAGTACTATAACTTGTGCATGCGTTTATTTAGTCTATTTTTCTGCATGCACAATAATCACATATAAAAAATAAAATCAGCTGGAACTTAGTGCTGGTCATGATGAAGATCTGAATAAATTTCTAATGCAAGCGAATCATGAGTGAATGAGTAGATTACCAGCAAAATTTACACGAATAAAGGAACACTTCTTGACTGAGAAAAAAATGGGACTTTTGGTGCTTTATTTCTCTTAATTTCACCAAAATAACACACATACCACAACTTTGGCTTAAAATGCATAATATAATAAATGTTATTATTGTATGTCATAGTGCTTTACATGATGAGAACACATAAATCAAAAATAACTACAGGTTGTTTTTGGTCCGCTGAACGGAAATCAGCAACGAAGGAGGAGCACTACCATAAAACTAGACGAAAATTTAAGCAGCGGCTGAGCTGCGGCTGGCTGGACCGCGGTTGTCTCTCTGACCTTTCCCCTCCTGCCGCACCTGAACCAGGGCTTTCAAATTATGCCGGCGGCAGCCGCATTTTCCACCTAGTCCACCACTCTGCGCCGTCTACTTTTTAGTTTTCCTAAAAAAAAAATTTTCCGCCGTCCGCCGTCTCCATTTCCAGCGACATGTGGACGTGCGCTGCAATATTTACGTTCTTTCAATCTGAGCCATTTGATTGGTTCACGACTGCCATGTGACTATTCTTTCGTCTGCTGCCGTCATGGCTTCTCGGTCATACTTTGGCATACCCCTGCTACTCCAAAACAATTTGAAAGCCCTGCTGAACCACCTGTCTTACACTCCTATTCATTTCCGAGTTCTAGAACGGAGAGTTGATCAATAATAAACACTCGCCCCCAGTGTTTATTATTTTATTTTAGTAGTTCGGTTTTGGGTTTTATGTTTTCCATTGTTCCTACGATCAGCATTCAGAAGACAGTTAAAAACTGCAAACTCCACCAAATACTACGCATATCCTCATTAAACATGTCCTCCACTACACCTGAGTCCATTTTTAAGTCATATACCTGTAGGAATGTGAAATTATGACACCCTGAAATCACAAGATTACTCTCATACACTGATGTTTAAGCAGATATTCAAAAATACTTAAAAAATTGAAATCAAATTGTTTTCTGTAAGGACCACCATATTTTCATTAAACATGTTCTCAGGTGCCTCTGAGAGCATTTTCAAGTTGTTTGACTGCAGTATTTTGAAATTATTACCTTCCAAAGTCACCACATTATACCACCCACTTCTGTATAAGAAGCTATTTAAAAAGTCCATGACAAAATATAAATCAGCGTGTTTCTTTACAAACTCCCAAATATTCTTGTTCAGCATGTCACTGGGTACTCTTTTTGATTAACTTACATCTTTTCTAACAGCTGCATCAAGGGGCAAGTTAAAGGTCAAAAGTCTCTTTCTATTTGTCCCATCAGTGTCATCAGCCTTCCTGCCAGCTCACCCTTAATACCACCAATAAGTCTCTTTTTGGGTGTCAGGTTTGTCAACAATGTGTTCTTATATTGTTCAAAGTTTTAGAATTTGCCATTTCTACAGATTTCTGCAGCTAATATGACAATAATAAAGTTATAATAAAATATTTGATATTTTAGCCTCTTTAATTGTCCATAACTTGGTTGTTCAAAAGCACAATAATAAAAACAAATGGAACACAGAACTCCTTGGAATTGAAGCTCCAAATTTTATATCATTACTGAAAAACACATTATTATGATTATGATGATGAGAAATGAGTACTTGCCCCTTGATGCAGCTGTTAGAAAAGATGTAATTTCTGATTTCTATGCTTTTTTGACTATCTGCTGATGTAGCAGTGTATGAGGAAAATCTTGTGATTTCAAGATGTCATAATTTCATATTCCTACAGGTATATGACTTGGAAATGGTCTCAGGTGTAGTGGAGGACATGTTTAATGGGGATATGCGTAGTATTTGGTGGAGTTTGCAGAAAACAATTAGATTTGCATTTTTTATGTATTTTTGAATATCTGCTGATGCAGCAGTGATTGTGTCCATATTTCTGTTTCTACGCTGCAAAATTTTTAAATGTCTATAGCCATTTCACTTGAGATTGACTAAGGCTGTATTTGAGGACTGAGTGAACAGGAATATTAGGTTAATTGTTGATAACAGTTTGATTAGATCTTTTTCATGCAGTTACAACCATGTGCCCACATATTATTGAATCTAGTTATCATAATGCATTTGACTTATCTGATAACTATCTAATAGTAGCCAAATGTTGCATTAACCATTTGAAACTTGCCTTTTCACAAATAAACTGAGTATAAACATGGTGCTATATGCTTGTAACAACCTGGTTATGATATTCTTGGAGATATGTAAATATGCCTGTAGTGTTGTTTATGTTGTGTATCACTTTAGTTTGTATAGAATATGCAAACTATTAAAAAAGTGCACTAAATTATATTATTTAAGTCCGTTAAAGTATAGATAGCTAAATTTACGAGGTGCACATAAAGGCACTACGGGTTGAACCGCATATACTGATGTAAATGCGCAATTCTTTTTCAAGCGCGGATGGCGTGACTCCGGTCTCCTGCTGCACCTGAACCACCTGTCTGACACTCCGATTCATTTCCTCATTCATAAAGTCACTGCAAAGCGATCAGAGGAGCGAATTCATCTGCAGACGTTTATGTTTCTACAAGCACTGAAATCCCACTTAGACGTTAGTTCGTTATTTTTGTGCGTAACATGAAGCTTTTACAGTCGTCAACAGTACAGTTACATCACACTGATATGTATGAAGCTTTAGACACTGAACATACTGTGGATGGAAAAAAATATCTGGATCTCGGGGAAGATGTGAATGTTTGAGTGAAGATAAGGCTGAAATGATTAGGGCTGATTTTAATTTTAAGACTTGAAAACGGAACTAAATGTATTTAAAGTGACTGAAATGATGTCAACATTTATGTCAAAGTTATTGTTACGCCCCTGAAGGGGAGAAATAATCACAAAAGTGATGATCCGATGTTTCCTCACTGAGAACGTTTACTCGAATGAATATTTCAAAGATGTACACAATCCACAACTCAATAAAATGCATTTACAGGCATGTTCAGAAAATGGCGGCATGGCTTGGCCTAACTCTTGAGCGCGACCTCGCTCACACAAACACACACTATACAAAACTTTCAAACCTATACGCACATTTTTACGAGTGCTTAGAACAGTATTAGCATGCTTATTTATACAACTTATCTTAGTAGCATCGATCACCATCAACATACCTAAAGGGGAGAAATAATCACAAAAGTGATGATCCGATGTTTCCTCACTGAGAACTTTACTCGAATGAGGAAAATATTGCGGGCGGAGACAAAAACAATCGATCTCAGATGACCGGATACAGACCAGTTTTGTAGATAAAGATAATGCTTTTTAAACATAGTTTTTAACAATGAATAATGAAATAAACGAACCAATTACAAACTTTTTAAGTTCAACTCCCTTATTTTAACACAATGAGCTTTTACTGTTCTTTTCTTACAATAAAACCCTGATAAGCTATAACTCAACCGTATGACCTCTTTGAACCCATCACAGAACATTAGTATTCACAAACATGGAGTTCTCTTACTTTAGCTTGTTACACTATGATGTCTGAAATTCAGAGTATGGATCTCGACGTATTTTCCACTGAAAATCACCTAAATCAGTGATCAAAGGCTCTATAACGGATCCGCAAACTGAGTCCGAGTCCACCTGCACAGCAGGAGGATCCAAACGGATCAGGATCACAGATTCAGACCGGATAAGGAACAGATCCAGTTCAGGCTAAAGTCATTCCCCAGGTCATCCAGTCCGCATCTGTTCATAATGGCTTCCCGACTCGATCTACATTATTTAATTAAAATGGCTCATCCTCCCAAACCTGCACTGAAATATTTAAAAACCTATAAAGCTGAGACATTCAATATAATCGTTTTGCCTTTATTGGTAAAACATCACATTCATTATAGATTTGGAAAGCTGTTCTGAATGTTTTCAGCTAAATATGAAACATTGACTGAATTCTGACCTTTAACAGTAACTCAGTGAAACATCTCTGCTGTGGCTGTCAGAGAGCCGTCATCTATCAGTGAAGCTGATTTTAGATCAGACTAGAAACGGTTAAACTGGGAAACATTACAGTAGTTTTTCTGTAACTCTCATTACCCAGATTTATCCAGTAATAGCAGAAATAATGAAATTCTCCATTAAAAAAAATGAATAAAGTGAGGTTGCTATTCGATTGTTACTGTATAATTACTTAGTCAAAAACTGCAGAAAAAACTGTATTTATTAAGTAACAAACTGACCTGAGGTCAGCTCCACCCCCCCGGGGACTGCTGTCTCAGTCACTAACACGGAGGTCGGTCAGTAAACTCAGTCTGAGCTGTTTCTCCACATTTTTATCTTCACTTTCTGTCTCCTGCAGTTTGTCCGTCAGGCTGCAGCTGAATAATAAAATTTTAAAATCAAATGTAAAATTAGGATTCAGCTAAGTTGTGTAAATGATGACAGTAGACATTATAAAAGAAATCATTTATTTTATAACAAACTTTTATTCTGTCTATGATGATGACAGAGTGGGTCAGGCTGATTAAAGTGACTCGTCATGCTCCACTGACACTGTGCGATCCTCCATCCATCAGATTAAAATTGAGTTTTTATAGGCGGGTTTTCCACCGCCGAAACACTCGGTGCTCGGCCGAAAAACGGGTTCAATTCCGGCCCCGCAAGCTAGCTGGTCTCGAACCACAAACGCGTGACGAAAGCGGCAGAAGGGCGTGACTCTGCCATCTCAACATCAAGTTTTCTACCATATTACATGTGTATTACATGAGAAAAACGAAGCGATTTTCACGGCTGTGAATTAGGTTGGGCTCTAAGGCTGAACTTGCTGCTTTGTATCAGTTCATATCACAGATAAAAGGACACAAAGTGCGTACTTGTCGTCTTGCTCTAATCACTGTCTGTGTTTACCTCTGTGCTGCACACAGATGCTGCAGTAGGTTTGGACCATAAAACGTATTTGCAGCACAAGAAAGGGGAGCGTGTTCTCCCACGTTTGTGCGCTTCGGCTTCCGTGTCCAGACGGGGACCCGCCCACACTCATAGGTAAAGGAGCAGTTCACAGAAATGCGGTGGGAACGCGGGCGCGTTCTTAATCATTTCGCCGGTTCATTGGGAACAGCACGGGCACTGGCACGCGAACTGGTTCCTCGGCGGTGGGAAAGTAGCAACAGAAAGAAATAGAGACGGGAGACATCAGTTGCGTTCGGTCTGCAGGCTCTTCCTCATCTGAAGCCTGGAAGCCCCACAGCGCCGAATACCACCCGCACTACTTCCCCCTTGTGGCGAAACTACACAATTACATCTCCTCAAATTCAGCATAATACTAACATTACCATTGGCCTTTTCACAAAAAAGAACTTCTGAAATAAATTACAATTGTGACCATACACTTGTAGGCGTCACACACTCCCCAACAAAATGAAAATGGCTCCTGACATTTGACCTCTTAAACTTGAACACATAACATTTACTCAAATATTCAGATCACCTTGTACCTCCCCTCTTTCTAACATCAGTAAATGAACTCTTATATATACTGGG
The DNA here is from genome assembly GCA_013435755.1 of Amphilophus citrinellus. NCBI lineage: Eukaryota > Metazoa > Chordata > Actinopteri > Cichliformes > Cichlidae > Amphilophus > Amphilophus citrinellus. The sequence continues at coordinate 15,168 of JACBYM010000780.1, forward strand.
AGGATATATATCTCTGTGTACCATGAGATGATGGAATGGACTGTGGTGTCCAAATGAAATAAGGTACTGAGTGATACAGTGGCATTACTGGAAGCTGATGTGTTTGGCGATTCATGTACATCTGCGAAACTAACTGATGAATGCAACTGGAGAGAAGGCTGGCCAAGTGTTTCATAGGTGAACCATGCAGCTGGTCGCCTTTCTCTCGTTGACCTTCTCAACCCTGGTACCTCAGCTGGAGGGGTCAGGTCATATGCAGACTGCATTTGCTTTTCAGGCAATAGTTCAACCCCCCCTCTGTCTTCTGTGAGGGCCGCTTCCATGTCGATTGATCCCCCCTGTTCTTCTATTACCATGCGTTCCTCCAGTGGCATCCCCTCTGCCTCCAGCGGCAACACTTCGCTTACCTCTGGATCCGACTCAGCCAGGACTACACGCCTTGAGGGTACATTAGCAGAGTCAAAGGTATCCACAGCACTGCCTCCATGTCCACCTCTCAGATCGTATCCTAGCCCATAATAAATGGAACCCCCATCCTCATCCGAACTTGACTCGCCATCACGTTACGCCTTCGTCTCTTGTCGAGCTGGTTTAGATTCTTTTCTTTTGACCCCTGAGGGTTTACTTCCCTGGTTTGTGACAGGTAGGTCCCCGGAGAGCTCAATGACAAGATGCAATACGTTGTGATGCAACACACGCTCCTTCTTTCCATCCGTCTCTGAAGCCACCCTATAGACTGGGCTTTCTCCAATCTGCTGCTTCACCACATAGATGGTGTTTTCCCAATAGGACCACAACTTCCCAGGACCACCTCTTTCAGTCAAGTTGCGTACCAGTACCCGATCTCCGGGTTGTAGCGCAATTCCCCTTACATGTCGGTCATAATACTTCTTCCCACGAGCACTTGACTTTTGACTGTTTTCAGATGCGATCCAGTAAGCTTCAGTCATCCGTTCCTTCCGTTGTTGCATGTCGTTCCTTGCTGTCTGTGGCTCTTCTCCAGTCTCCAGTTGGAATAGGAGGTCTACTGGCAGCTGCGGATGCCGACCAAACAGCAGGAAGAAAGGTGAGTAGCCAGTTGCCTCGTGGCGTGTGCAATTATATGCATGTACCATCTGTGGGAGGTAATCCTTCCACCTTTCCTTCTGTTCGTCCCCCAGGGTCCGCAGCATCTGCAAGATGGTGCGATTGAAACGTTCAGCTGGGTGTCTAACATCTCTCACTGCATGGCTGCTAGCTGCATTTGCACTTCTAAGTGGCGGTATCTGTGGAGCAGGCAGAGCAGGTGTGTACTGTGCTGCTGGTGTCGGGTTTAACTCCGCTAGTTTTTTACCAAGTGCCTCATAGGTAGCTTTCAACTCATCATATTCACTTATTTGTGGGTCAACAGACTCATGGAACATTGTAGCTTGAGGATGCACGAGTGTCGGGCTAAAGACAACACCCTCTTCCTCTGACACCACAGGGGCACCTCCTTCACAAGTATGACAAGCTGAACAATAGCATCACTTAAATACAGTAGGTGTGAAACTCCTGCATCTTCTAAACCCAAGAGTGTTTTACAATGAAGATATGCACAAATATAATCAAAACAACTTTCCTCATCACCAAGTCTGTAGCTCACAGGGTCGAAGTCCGACAACGGTGTGATGTGCTCTGCAATCTGAAAGAGTTCCTCTGCTGTCAGCTCATGAAGACTCTTCTTGATCTTCCACGTCAACTCTTTTCGCTCCTTGTCCTCCATCTTGTCCCTTGGCAGCAACTCTCCACAGTGTAGTCAGCTCAACTGGTAGCACGTCACTCCTCCAGCAGGGGTCCCCTCCTTTCTCTGGTCCCACAGCTGCCTCAGTTGCATGTCCACCACTCCAGCATGCCTGCGATGTCTTCTGCGGGTTCGTTGATTAAAGGATCAGCATCCATCTTCGTAGCATGCCGATCCCCGTACGGGCCACCAAAATTATGTTACAGACCTCCGGTGGGGTCTGTTTCACACAGAAAGAAATAGAGACGGGAGACATCAGTTGCGTTCGGTCTGCAGGCTCTTCCTCGTCTGAAGCCCGGAAGCCCCACAGCGCCGAATACCACCCGCACTACTTCCCCCTTGTGGCGAAACTACACAATTACATCTCCTCAAATTCAGCATAATACTGACATTACCATTGGCCTTTTCACAAAAAAAAACTTCTGAAATAAATTACAATTGTGACCATACACTTGTAGGCGTCACATAGGGCTGGTAAGAAACAAAGCCGACTGAGGCCAAAGACAGCTGTGTGGTTACCACAGTAAACACAGCATCTTTTCTCAGTATGTTATATCTTATAAATTGGTTTATTGTGTGTTCCACTGAATTACTAAGCAGCTGAAACAGCCTCACGAATGTTAACAGACAGAAAATAGTGTTTGTTGAAGCGCTCTGTTCACTGCAGCTCGCCGTCTTTAACAGTCTCCTTGTTTCTCCAGAACATGTGCTGATCATAATTATTGATACTCAGGTATAATCAGGAGCTTAGTTTGGACTTGTGCAGGGCGCGTCTGTGTTGTTGTTTCATCGAGCAGCATTACCAAGACGTGGCAATAACCAAATTGGCCAGCAGGTGTCACTGTGCAGATGGGTTTCAGATTGTTTTGAAGCTTCGATACAATTCCGGCACAAATGCTTCGAACGCTTCAGTGTTTTTTAACAAAGCCTCGTTTTGCCCATCACTAGATTTAATCAAATTTGACGTTAAGTCAACAGGTTTTGCAAGCTAGCTAACAAGCGAGCAAAGTTGTACTGCCAAAAGCCACAACGAACTAAACATGAAATATGCATTAAAAGTTGTGGTGACTGATTGAGACAGAGTATGGATGTTTAATGCATCGGAATAAAAAAGCTAGAAATACTTACTTGATAATAACGTACAGTCCACTTCTTAACCAAGATGGCTGCCAGGTTCTTCGCTAAATTTCAAATGTGACCCGCGACTGTGAGCATCATGTGACCATGACGTGATATTAAGGGCGCATGCGTATTACATAAAACATGAATCATAACACGATTTCTTTAGTTAACTGAATGGATTATTTTTGAGTTTTTACGTATTTTTTCAAGTTGAAGTTGTTGTAACTCATCTTAGTTGTAATGGGCAATGAGTTCACTCAACATAATTACATGAGTCCAGGTGACTAAAACCCCAAATCCCTTTTTACAGTGCAGTGATGCTACAGTAACTACAGTAAATGTTTCAGAGGAACTGACTGACAGTCTGACAGCTGCAGCTGCCTCATTATAAATTCGCGACATCATCGCTGTCTCCGTCCTTACAGCCTGTTGACGAGTGAATTACTGTAAAAGCTTCATATTACGCACAAAAATAACAAACTAACGTCTAACTGGGATTTCAGTGCTTGTAGAAACATAAACGTCTGCAGATGAATTCGCTCCTCTGATCGCTTTGCAGTGTCTTTATGAAGGAGGAAATGAATCGGAGTGTCAGACAGGTGGTTCAGGTGCAGCAGGAGGGGAGGAGTCAGAGAGACACTCAGAGTTTGTTGGATAAAACCTGCCAGCGAGCAGGTTAGGTTCACAGAGTCTGTTACCCCGGTAACTGACTCAGAGTTGGAGTTAGCTCTCTTTCTGGACCTCATTTTAGGGTTAAAAAACCCAGAGTTATTAGTTAAACCTGCTTTCTGGAATAGGCCCTGGAATAAAGCAGTGTGAGTTTAGCTCTTTGGGTTCATCCCTTCCTGCCACACAGCTTGCATATGACATAAAACCTTTATTAAACCTTGTGAAAAATAAACAGACAACAAACATCCAGTTCTTTTCCAGGTAACAAATATATTACAATTATGTACAGTCGTAAAACCAGGTCAGACAGGTTGCAGAGAGCAAGAAATATTCAAATATTGCATTCAGGAGGAAAACTCTCTGTCCCTCTGCTATGAAACGTGTGAAAAAACACAAAAGGACAAACACACATTCCTGTGCGTTCAAAGTTTGATTATGTAGATGACCCTGTTCTTGATAGCACTTTTTTATTTTTAAATTAATTATTTTTTAGCTTCTTCCCCAATCGGACACACATTAAACATGGTCAGAAAGGCTCCAATAAGCGAGATGTGAATAAGTGATGAAAGTGAATGACAACAAGTCTGTCTTTGTGATAAACAGAAACTGAAAACTCCAAAGACCAATTCTAAGAAAATGAAATTTACATGTTGTTTTCATATGCAAATTCACATAATGCAAAACTTTCCAGAAGCTACAAGAAAATTTGGATTCACTAAATAAAAAAGGCATTTTGTTGTTTAAGTATCTTTATAATGGAATGAATATCTTATGCCTTTAAAAGTCTCTGCAAGGTCAATTATAGCTTTCTATTGCACTAAAAATAAAGGCTTGAAGTTCATCTTTTTTGATTATAAAACTGAGTTTTATTTGCCAAAAGTACCATCACATAGTTTTTGTTGTTGAATAATATTAGAGTTTAAAACCATCAATGAAACCATAGAAAGGTTGAGGAGCGGCAGAAGTAGTCAGTCTGAATTAAAGATGAAAAGAGCAAAACAAAAGCGTAAGAAACTGAAACTGAAAATAAAAACTATCATCATTTCATTTACATTGTTTTTACATACAAATCCATCCTATCCAAATTCAAATTTTTTAGCCTACACGAATGTCCTCTCTTCCTCTGTTGCGAGTCAAAACAAACCTCACTCCTGGAAGATGTTTTGGCTGCCTGTCTCACAAACATGTCTCTCCCCAAACACTGAATCATCGAGGTAACAGGTCCTACTGTCCGTGCCCATAATTTTCCTTTGACCTTTATGCTATAGGTAAAAGTCAAAGGAACCATTGCTGAGATTTGAACTTGTCAAGATCGCTGGTAGATATATCTATGGTGTGAATTTGAACTTCCTAGGTGACATTGTTCCACATCATCAAGCTATCGCATTCACAAAACTTTCAGAAAATCTGACATAATACAAATAAACAAAAAGATAAATAAATATGGATACAACCAAAAATCACAAGCTCTTTCTGTCACAGGTAGGCGGTGTGGCAAGCAAGGGTGGAGCCAAATGCAGGACGCACGAGAGAAAAATTAAAGGCAGCTTCAGTGCTGTAACTGAATAACAAAGTCCAGAATACCCAAAATATATAAACTCTGGGGTCTATCATGTGACACACTTGGAAAAGAAATAGGGATGTACACACAGCGGGCAGGGAAACACAGACAAGGATGCAACGCTGAACAGAAAAAATGAACAGCAGAAAACTGAGGGCTTAAATACACCCAAGCAAAACCAAACACGAAACATAGGACTGTCAAAATAAAACAGGAAGTGACCAACAATGATGCACATGCAGACTTAACGCAGAGGGAACCTCAACATGACCAAAACAGAAATTTAAACATACCATTCATGGAAACAGTGGAAAGAGAAACAAAACATGAGACAAGGGACAAAGACTTGAGAAACCAAACAGACACAGGAACATGACCAAACAGGAGGACATGGGAATCAAAACATAACACAAACACAGACCATGGAACTGACATCATGAGGAAAACGGGAACTAAGAGAGATAACTAAACAGAAAACTAAGGCAAACTAAAATCCTGATAAATAACTACAAACACAACTCGACGAACAGCCCAGGATCATGACAATTTCAGCAATGAAACAAACAAACAAAAAAAAACCTGTAAAAATATACCAAAAAGTTAGAGACAGCATTTCCTGTTTCTGTATTGACAGAACCTGGAGACAGAGGGGTCTAGAAATATATGCAAAAGATTCTCTGGCAGAAAAATTGTAATCTGTCTGAATGAGAATGACTGATGTGGGAAATTAATTAATTCAGTATTATTTATATAGCACCAAATCACAATAGTTGCCTCAAGACACTTTATATATAAGGTAAAGACCCTACAATAATTACAGAGAAAACCCAACAGTCAAAACAACCCCCTATGAGCAAGGACTTGGGGTCAGTGGGAAGGAAAAACTCCCTTTTAACAGTAAGAAACCTCTGGTAGAACCAGGCTCAGGGAGGGGCAGTCATCTGCTACAACCAGCAGGGGCTGAGAGACGAGAGACAGGACAAAAGATACAGTGTGGAAGAGAGCCAGAGATTAATAATAACTCATGATTAAATCCATGTGACCTGCCAGAGCGCCCGCGCTCCCGACTGCCAACTGCTTTCAAATTGCAACCACATATGATAGAGCAATGAGTCTTTCTGCATATAAAACCAGAGGATTTACACTTACATATAATGCATTCAACGTGTTCCAGAGCGCTGTATCCTTCCTCTAACAGGTTCGCAAAAATCACGTAGAAAGCTCTAACAACAAAACATACTCCATGCACTTTATCGTGTGCATTAGCATGTACAGCTATGGCATTTCTGTATCTAGCATAATATGTAGATACAGAAAATGGTTTTCAATTTCTCTGTGGGTTAGTGGTTAGCTACCTTATGTAGTTACTATGGATTACCTTCATATATATTATTAAAATTAGGGTTCTGAAGGTTCGATTGATGTATAGTGAGTTGTAATATTCCACACGATGGTACAACAGTATGCATAACTGTAACAATATGGTCTGGCAGACTTGTTCTATTATAGGTCTCCAAGGGCTACATGCGGAGTTGTTCATAAACAGAGTGAAAGAGGTGAATGAAAAAGAAATCATGGGAACCCCCCCCCAGCAGCCTTGGTCTATAGCAACATAACTAACAGGGTCACCCGATCCAGCCCTAACTATAAGCTTTATCAAAAGGTAAGTTTTAAGCTTAATCTTAAAACTGGGCAGGGTGTCTGTCTCCCGAATCCAAATCAGGAGCTGTTCCACAGAAGAGGGGCCTGAAGGCTGAAGGCTCTGTCTCCCATTCTATCCTATCCGAGGAACCGGATAGGAGAGAGTACTCTCTTTCTCTAA
>JACBYM010000781.1:0-12876 GCA_013435755.1 Amphilophus citrinellus
GGTTTGAACTGCAGTGAATGATCTAGTGTCTGAGACGCTCTCAGTGCTGCTGTTTGTTTCTAAGCTGACGGCTGCATCAGAGCTCTGACACTTTAAACTGGATCCCACTGACACATCAAAGCTTCCTGTCCCACAGCCTGATGGAGGAGACGTGGAAATCACTTCAGTTTGTTGCAGCTCAGAGTCAGATTAATGTGACTGATTGAACAGGTGCTCTTGGTGTGAGTCAGCAGCAGGTTAGAACCAAAGAGAACATTTCTACATTTGCTGAATCACCAAATGAATACACACACATTCAGTGACAATGGGATGCACAGCTGTGCTTCATTCAGTGGTTTTTAGGTACGGCTAAACAAGCTGCACATATAAACATGTTCTCCCAGCAGAATCTGAATCCCACTGAGAACATGCTGGAAATCACAGACTCAGTGAAATCGTGGCTTCCAGCTGATTTGAACTGAAACTCTGAGCATCACCTGGTGCTGACAGCTTAGTTTGTAGAGGAAAGATTAAATTTAAAAACACAATTCAACAAGTGGTGCTAGGCACAAGAAGACTTGTCTCTGCAACAGATTGAGCTTCATGTTCGGCTGCTTTCAGCACTGCTGGTATTTGTTTAGACTCTTTGGCTCCAGTTGATCTTTCAGAGTTAACTTCAATAGTTACTTCCTCCAAACCAGCAACATGTTTATTAGACCCCATTCCTACTAGACTGTTCAAAGAAGTCTTTCCAATTATTGATGCTTCTGTCTTAAAAATGATCAATCAGTCTTTATTAGTTGGCTATGTACCACAGACCTTCAAGGTGGCTGTTATTAAACCACTACTTAAAAAGCCATCACTGACCCAGCTGTCTTAGCTAATTATAGACCAATCTCCAACCTTCCTTTTCTCTCAAAGATTCTTCAAAGAGTAGTTGTAAAACAGCTAACTGATCATCTGCAGAGGAACGGTTTATCTGAAGAGTTTCAGTCAGGTTTCAGAATTCATCACAGTACAGAAACAGCATTAGTGAAGGTTACAAATGATCTTCTTACAGCCTCTGACAGTGGACTCATCTCTGTTCTTGTCCTGTTGGACCTCAGTGCAGCTTTTGATACTGTTGACCATAACATTTTATTACAGAGATTAGAGCATACTATAGGTATTAAAGGTACTGCACTGCAGTGGTTTGAATCATATTTATCAAATAGACTCCAATTTGTTCATGTAAATGGGGAGTCTTCTTCACACCACTAAGGTTAATTATGGAGTTCCACAGGGTTCTGTGCTAGGACCAATTCTATTTACATTATACATGCTTCCCTTAGGCAGTATTATTAGAAAGCACTGCATCAATTTTCATTGTTATGCAGATGATACTCAGCTTTACCTATCAATGAAGCCAGATGACACACATCAATTAGTTAAACTGCAGGAATGTCTTAAAGACATTAAGGCCTGGATGACCTCTAATTTCCTGCTTTTAAATTCAGATCAAACTGAAATTCTTGTACTCGGCCCCACAAATCTTAGAAACATGGTGTCCAACCAGATACTTACTCTGGATGGCATTACTTTGGCCTCCAGTAACACTGTGAGAAATCTTGGAGTCATTTTTGACCAGGATTTGTCCTTCAATGCACATATTAAACAAATATGTAGGGCCGCTTTTTTTGCATTTGTGCAATATTTCTAAAATTAGAAACATCCTTTCTCAGAGTGATGCTGAAAAGCTAATTCATGCATTTATTACTTCTAGGCTGGACTATTGTAATTCATTATTATCAGGCTGTCCTAAAAGCTCCCTGAAAAGCCTTCAGCTGATCCAAAATTGCCTGCAGCTAGAGTACTGACAGGGACTAGAAAGAGAGAGCAGATTTCTCCCATATTGGCTTCTCTTCATTGGCTCCCTGTTAAATCTAGAATAGAATTTAAAATCCTTCTCCTCACCTACAAGGTCTTGAATAATCAGGCACCATCTTATCTCAAAGACCTCATAGTCCCATATCACCCCAACAGAGCACTTCTCTCTCAGACTGCTGGCTTACTTGTGGTTCCTCGGATACTTAAGAGTAGAATGGGAGGCAGAACCTTCAGCTTTCAGGCCCCTCTTCTGTGGAACCAGCTCCCAGCTTGGATTCAGGAGACAGACACCCTCTCTATTTTTAAGATTAGGCTTAAAACTTTCCTTTATGATCAAGCTTATAGTTAGGGCTGGATCAGGTGACACTGAACCCTCCCTTAGTTATGCTGCTATAGGCCTAGGCTGCTAATTCACTGTTTCTTTTCATTCACCTTATTTACTTTGTTTATACTCCACTCTGCATTTAATCATCAATTGTTATTAATCTCTGGCTCTCTTCCACAGCATGTCTTTTCTCTCCCCTCAGCCCCCCCCTCAGCAGATGACCCCCCCTCCCTGAGCCTGGTTCTGCTGGAGGTTTCTTCCTGTTAAAGGGAGTTTTTCCTTCCCACTGTCACCAAGTGCTGCTTATAGGGGGTCGTTTTGACTGTTGGGTTTTCTCTGTATTATTGTAGGGTCTTTACCCACAATACAAAGCACCTTGAGGCGACTGTTTGTTGTGATTTGGTGCTATATAAATGAAATTGAATTGAAATTGAATTGAACTAAACCTGCTCCCTGGTTTAGTTCAGCAGAGGCTCAGTGTCTGACTCCTCCCCTCTTGCTGCACCTGAACCACCTGTCTAACACTCTGATTCGGTTCCTCATGCATAAGGTCGGAGTTCAGAGCGGAGCCAATTAAACTACACATTTAACTGGATTGTACGGGTGCTGGAAATCCTTGAAAATGCTTGGATTTTAATGTTGTGTTTTCAAGTTTTGAAAAGTGCTTGAAACTGCTTAAAATTTGTAAACTTTTAAAAAATAAATAAATAAAATAACTATCTGATTGAATAGTTTGCTTATGAGATGGAGAAACAAAATGAGTCAGAAAGTCTAAAATGAAAATTTCTCACCTGGCCTGCACATCTGCATGTGACCTACAGTCTGTTTGTCACCCCGTCCCCTCCCCAAACACTGAGTCGCTGTTTTAATGAGTGGAAAACTGCAAATATAGACAAATGTGGAATTATATTTAGGTCAAAAATCACGCGTGAGAAAAAACATAATCCGTGCAAATAATGTCATTCCTCAAGTGCAGGTATTCATTCCTTGCGAGTAAATTCAACAGTGTAGAACTCAGCAGCCGCGCGCACAAAGTGTCTGCTCTTCACGTTGCTGCAGATTCACCTTTGTATGGAGACTATACGGGCGCAGAGCTGAGTTCTACCATAGACATATCCACGAGTTTCTGGAAGAGCACACGTAGGCTGCCATGACAGACTGCTACGTCCGCTGTTCGGTTTTATACTTCCGGTTACCCAAAGTCAGAGCCAGAGTTAATGACAAAATTCGGTTACTTTGTGCTGTAACAGGCGGCTTTATTAGTTGGAACATGAGCTCGGATTCAACTTGTGTTGTTGTCGGTTGTCACTACATCAGTCTGTACATTTTTTCAAATTATTTTATTCTGTAAATTTGTTCTTTTTCCCCCAAATTATTCTACCCAGTTGCACATCCTATTACTGTATTTTCTCTTTATGTTTTAAGTTTTTCCTTTAATGTACAGCCTCTTATTTTTTTACATTACTTTATTTATAGTGTGACACTACAGCATACAGCCTACACAAAGCTTAAACAATGCCTGCTTCATGTAAACATGTAGCAGTTAGCACGATGACAGCTGCGTGTCTCCTCGATCAGCCTTCAGCCAGTCCAGTGTTTCTGTTTCAGTGATCTGAACACTCTGATATCCAGATCAGTGATTTACCTTCCACAGAATAGCTGCAGCATCACTGCATGATTTCCCTAATCAGCGATACAGGAACAGCTGACTGTCTCCACCGCTCCACTTTCCCTTAGCATGACCCATGCTAACACTTAGCTTGGCCGATACGCTGGCTCGGCTCTACAGCTGCTTTAAGGAAAACAACGTTACCTTGTTTGTTCAGCATTACTTTATTGATTTTATTGCTTTGAAGGTAATCTGGTGCTCTTATAATTACGTGATTTCTCGCCATCAACACCTTCAGAAAAAACAAGGTAACTGATAATGTCAATGTAGCTGACAATCAGGCCATGATTTCATGTCATTTACACAAGTGATGGGTGAGGCTCTGTTACCTCGCCGCTTTTTAAAACATCCTTGCAATGTATCCACCTCTGATGTGGTACCATTTAAGCCAGGTAAAAGAAACTGCAGTGTTAAAATGTTTCAATGAACATAAACAACAGCGCAAGCAGAAGTAAAATACCGGATTCCGCTATGAATTTAGGGGTAATGGCACGAAGTCAGGAATACTGTGGATATGTCTATGAATTCTACGCCCGTAAAGAAACTGCCTTTGACGGTTGTGGGCGGAGTCTATGGAGCCTAATGTGATGTGAGACCTGACACTGAACACCAGGAAACACAAGGAACTAGAAAATCAAAATATAACCAAACCCCACAACAAAAGAAAACCCCAGAAACAGACAAAATTAAAACCAAAACAAAACACATATGGTCAAACGGACCCCAGACCATGACAGGCGGAGCCTATGGAGCCTAATGTGATTGGTCACTTTAATGGATAGTTCAGGTTACTGTGTTAGACTGAGTTAAACCATGGCAGCAACTTAAGAGCTGTTTTAAACCGGATTTGCTCACAATCTTGAAAATGGAATGCTTGAATTTGACCTGGAAAAGGTGTGTGAACCCTGATTTAAGTTATTACATACACTGTAATCCCAGTTAGAGGTCAGTTTGTTATATTTGTACTTAACATGAGTACTTTTACAGTCATTCACATCATCACTATAGAGGCACAGAGGCATCAACAGATTTCTGTGAATCTGTGTGCAGTGATGCAGCTGCAGACTGTCAGTCAGCTCCCTCTTAAACAGTTACTGTAGTTACTGCAGCATACTGTGACATCACACCGATCTGTACGAAGCTTTAGACACAGAACTCACTGATCAATGATCGATTATTGGCCGTGTTGTAAAAAGCTACTGAATGGAAAAACATCTGTCACAGGTGGATGTTGAGATGATGTGAGTGTTTTGAGTGAAGATGAGGATGAAGCAACTTTAAGGCTCTAAAACTGAAACCAGATGTATTTAAATGCAGCTGCAGAGTCTGATTGTAATCTGATTACAAAAAGCAGTGTAGATTCAGACTCTGAAACTCAACATATTTTAGAATTTATAAGTAATTGATGTGCTATGAATAACGTGTGTGTTTGCAGAGGTCAGAGGTCGCAGTCTCCAGCATCCAGCTGTTTGTCTGTGAGGAGTGACTGGTCCAAAGAAAGACCTCCAGACTTCAGTAATGAAGCTGCACCAACAGTGTAAAGAAACTGCTTGCTGACTCATTTATTTTGGTGTTTGGGACCACTTTATCATTTTCAGCATTTCTGCATGAATATCACCTAAAATTCATCAGATTTTCACACAGGTCCTAAAATAATAAAACCAAATGTAGCAAATGAGAGACGAATATTGGACTCATTAGTTTTTTGAGGAAATGATCCAATATGAACTCTACTTTTCTAATAAAAAGTTCATTATTTGTTTATTTTTATTGCTTTTGTTTTATGAGAAGGTGTTTGTAGAAGTAAATCTGAGCACGAACACTGGAGGCTTCTGAGGATCTGAGAGAAGCAGGTGTGGATGCTCCTGATGCTGGAGAAGGGCTAGAACCTGGGAGGCTGGAGAAGGGTTCGAACCCGTGAGGCTGGAGAAGGGTTAGAACCCGTGAGGCTGGAGAAGGGTTAGAACCCGTGAGGTTGGAGAAGGGTTAGAACCCGTGAGGCTGGAGAAGGGTTAGAACCTGTGAGGCTTGGAGAGCAGGTTAGAACCCGCGAGGCTGCAGAGCAGGTTAGAACCCGCGAGGCTGGAGAGGGAGGTTAGAAACCGCGAGGCTGGAGAGGAGGGTTTAGAACCGTGAGGCTGGAGAGGAGGTTTGAACCCGCAAGGCAGGAGAGGAGGGTTAGAACCCGCGAGGCTGGAGAGGATGTTCTAACCCGCGAGGCTGGAGAGGATGTTCGGACCCGCGAGGCTGGAGAGGATGTCGAACCCGCGAGGCTGGAGAGGAGGTTAGAACCCGCGAGGCGGAGAAGGGTTTAGAACCCGCTAGGCTGGAGAGAAGATGTTCGAACCTGTGAGGCTCGAGAAGGGTTAGAACCCGCGAGGCTGGAGGAGAGATGTTCGAACCCGCTAGGCTGGAGAGCAGTTAGAATCCGTTGAGGCTAGAGAGCAGCTTAGAACCCACAAGGGTGGAGAGGATGTTTAGAACTCACGAGGCTGGGGAGGAGGTTAGAACCTGCAAGGCTGTACAGGAGGTTAGAACCCGTGAGGGCCGGAGAGGAGGGTTTGAGCCCCGTGAGGTTGGAAGGAGGTTAGAACCCGTGAGGCTGGAGAAGGGTTAGAACCTGTGAGGCTGGGGAGGAGGTTAGAACCCATGAGGCTGGAGAAGGGTTTGAGCCTGTGAGGCTGGAGAAGGGTTAGGAACCCTATGAGGCTGGAGAGGAGGTTAGAACCCGTGAGGCTGGAGAAGGGTTAGAACCCCCTGAGGCATCACAGAGTTCTGTGGACTCTGTGTGCAGTGATGCAGCTGCAGACTGTCAGTCAGCTCCTCTGAAACAGTTACTGTAGTTACTACAGCATCGCTGTGACATCACACGATCTGGACGAAGCTTTAGACACAGAACATACTGGTCAATGATCGATTATTGGCCGTGTTGTAAAAGCTTACTGATGGAAAAACATCTGTCAAGGTGGATGTTGGAGATGATGTGAGTGTTTGAGTGAAGATGAGGATGAGAGCAACTTTAAGGCTCAAAAAACTGAAACCAGGAATGTATTTAAATGCAGCTGCAGAGTCTGATGTAATCTGATTACAAAAAAGCAGTGGTAGATTCAGACTCTGAAACTCAACATATTTTAGAATTTTATAAGTTAATTGATGTGCTATGAATAACGTGGGTGTTTGCCAGAGGTCAGCCGGTGCAGTCTCCAGCATCCAGCTGTTTGTCTGTGAGGAGTGTGACTGGTCCAAAGAAAGACCTCCAGACTTCAGTAATGAAGCTGCACCAACAGTGTAAGAAGAACTGCTGCTGACTCATTTATTTTGTGTTTTGTGACCACTTATCATTTTCAGCATTTCTGCATGAATATCATCTAAAACCTCATCAGATTTCACACAGGTCCATAAAATAAATAAAACCAATGTAGCAAATGAGAGACGAATATTGGACTCATTAGTTTTTGAGGAAATGATCCAATATGAACTCTACTTTTTCTAATAAAGAGTTCATTTATTGTTTATTTTTATTGCTTTTTGTTTTATGAGAAGGTTGTTTTGTAGAAGTGAATCTGAGCACGAAACACTGGAGGCTTCTGAGGATACTGAGAGAAAGCAGGTGTGGATGCTCCTGATGCTGGAGAAGGGCTAGGAACCTGGGAGGCTGGAGAAGGGTTCGAACCCGGTGACGATGGAGAAGGGTTGGAATCCGCAAGGTTGGAGAGGGGTTTAGAACCCGCAAGGCTGAAGAAGGGTTCGAACCCGTGAGGCTGGAGAGGAGTTTGAGCCTGTGAGGCGGGAAAAAGGGTTGAGACCTGTGAGTTTGGAGAAGGGTTAGAAACCGTGAGGCTGGAGAAGGGTTTAGAACCCGTTGAGGTGGAGAAAGGGTTAGAACCCGTGAGGCTTGGAGAGCAGGTTAGAACCCGCGAGGGCTGCAGAGCAGGTTAGAAACCCGCGAGGCCGGAAGAGAGGTTAGAACAGTGAGGCTGGAGAGGAGGTTAGAACCGTGAGGCTGGAGAAGGGTTCGAACCTGTGAGGCTGGAGAGGAGGTTTGAACCCGCAAGGCAGGAGAGGAGGTTAGAACCCGCGAGGCTGGAGAGGATGTTCTAAACCCGCGAGGCCTGGAGAGGATGTTCTAAACCGCGAGGCTGGAGAGGATGTTTCAACCCGCGAGGCTGGAGAGGAGGTTTTGAACCCGCGAGGCTGAAGAGAGGGGTTAGAACCCGCGAGGCTGGAGAGGATGTTAGAACCCGCTAGGCTGGAGAGCGGGTTCGATCCTGCTAGGCTAGAGAAGCAGCGTTAGAATCCAGCAAGGAGGCGGAACCCACAAGGGTGGTGTCGGGTCGTGGTTTCGGCTCTCTCCCTCTGCCCCTCTTATTCATGGCGGAGGTGAGGACCAATGGAAAACAAGTTGCACCTTGAAAAAAACAAAACTCCCACTACACAAAGAGACTCACTGGAGAGGTGAACAGGTTTCGTTTTCCAGGATTTTATTGAAGCAACAAAGTTAAACAAAGTTCGAGATATCAAAAAGCTAAACAAAATACAAGATAGCAAAGAAGCCCTCCCGAGAGTGAGTGCCGTGGAGCCGTTACAAAGGTGATAAGAAAGCAAGAAGCAGACGTCCAGAGTTTTTAACACAGAGCAGAAAAACAGAAGCCCTCTCGGGAGTGAGAGCCCTCCAGGTGCTGCAACACAAGGTGGATGAAGAGCAGAGCAGAGCGCTCCCTCCCAAGTTGCCATGCCCTTATAGAGCACAATGCTCACACCTCCTCCAGCAGTTATCAGGGGAAGGGGCACATTCATAGCATGCTCCTCAGGCAACAGTTTCTATACATCGGTCACGGGAGCTAGCAAAACACCAACGTTTCCCCACGCTCTCAGATCCAGGTGCCGCCTCTACCCCTCCCCCTCGGGAGGAGCTGGGTCCCAAAAGTGCACTGGGTAAAAGGTGAAGATCCTCACAAAGGTGGGGGCTAGCATTACTTAATGGAAAAACCCCAGGCTTAGGCAGAGCAGGCCTCATGAGCCCTTCCACCTAAAGCATGCAGTGCTCCAGCGTGTGAGTGACCAATATAGGAGAGACAATATAATATAGAATGTGACCATTAATTAGAGTGGGTTGATTAATATATCTAACAATACATGAGATAAAAAATATTGATAGAAAATACTGATGTCATCAAGATAAAAATACATGACAGTATGGAGAGGATGTTAGAACTCACGAGGCTGGGAGGAGGTTAGAACCTGCAAGGCTGGACAGGAGGTTAGAACCCGCGAGGCCGGAGAAGGGTTGAGCCCGTGAGGTTGGACACAGGAGGTTGAGAACCCGTGAGGCTAGGAGAAGGGTTAGAACCTGGTGAGGCTGGGAGGAGGTTAGAACCCACTGAGGCTGGAGAAGGGGTTTGAGCCTGTGAGGCTGGAAGAAGGGTTAGAACCCGTGAGGGTGGAAGAGGAGGTTAGAACCCGTGAGGCTGGAGAAGGGAGAACCCTGAGGCATCACAGAGTCTCTGGACCCGTGCGCATGATGAGCAGCTGCAGACTGTCAGTCAGCTCCTCTGAAACAGTTACTGTAGTTCCTACACGCATCGCTGTGACCTCACACTGATCTGGAGAAAAGCTTTAGACACAGAACATACTGGTCAATGATCCGATTATTGGCCCGTGGTTGTAAAAGCTTTACCGTAGGAAAAAAACATCTGTCACAGGTGGATGTTGGAGATGATGTGAGTGTTTGAGTGAAGATGATGATGGAAAGCAACTGTTAAGGGCTCTCAAACTGAACCAGAATGTATGTAAATGCAGCTGCAGAGTCTGATTGTAATCTGATTAACAAAAAGCAGTGTAGATTCAGACTCTGAAACTCAACATATTTTAGAATTTATAAGTAAGGGATGTGCTATGAATAACGGGTGTGTTTGCAGAGGTCAGAGGGTCGCAGTCTCCAGAATCCAGCGTTTGTCGGTGAAGGATGAACGGTCCAAAGAAAGACCTCCAGACGTCAGTAATGAAGCGGCACCAACATGGGGAAGAGAACGCTGCGGACTCATTGTATTTTGGTGTTTGTGCCACTTTATCATTTTCAGCATTTCTGCATGAAGATCACCGAAACGTCATCAGATTTTCGACAAGGGCCTAAAAAAAATAAACCAATGAAGCAAATGAGAGACGAATATTGACGCATTAGTTTTTGAGAAATGAAGCCAATATGAACTCTACTTTCTAATAAAATTCATTTATTGTTATTTTTATTGCTTTTTGTTTATGAGAGGTGTTTGGAGAAGTAAATCTGGCACGAACACGGAGGCTCGGAGGATCGAGAGAAGCAGGTGTGGACGCGCCGATGCGGGAGAGGCTAAAACCGGGGGTCTGGAGAAGGGTTCGAACCCAGAAGCTGGAGAAGGTTAAACCACAAGGCTGGAGAAGGGTTAGAAACCGCAAGGCTGAAGAAGGTTAGAACCCGTGAGGCTGGAGAAGAGTTTGAACCTTGAGGCTGAGAGGGTTAGAACCCCCGAGGCTGCAGAAGGGGTTAGAACCCGCGACCTGGAGAGGAGTAGAACCGCAGGCTGGGAGCAGGTTAGAACCGCGAGCTGCAAGCAGTTGAACCCGAGGCAGGAGAGGAGGTAGAAACCGCGAGGCTGGAGAAGGGTTTTAAACCGCGAGGCTGGAGGAGGTTCGAACCCGCAAGGCGGGAAGAGGTTAGAACCCGCGAGGCGGAGAGGAGTTAAACCCGCGAGCTGGAGAGGAGGTTCGAACCCGCGAGGCTGGAGAGGAGGTTCGACCGCGAGGCTAGGAGAGGGAGGTTAGAACCGCGCGAGCTGGGACGGGTTAAACGCCGCTAGGCTGGAGAGGATGTTCGAACCTGTGAGGCCGCGATAAGGGTTAGAACCCGCGAGGCTGGAGAGGATGGTTTCGAACCCGCTAGCTGGAGAGCAGGTTAGAATCCGTGGAGGCTAGAGAGCAGCTTAGAACCACAAGGTGGAGAGGATGTTAAACTCACGAGGGCGGGGGAGGAGGTTAGAACCTGCAAGGTGGACAGGAGGTTAGAACCCGTGAGGCCGGAGAAGGGTTTGAACCAGTGAGGCGGAGAAGGGGTTTGAGCCCGTGAGGTTGGAGAGGAGGTTAGAACCCGTGAGGCTGGAGAAGGGTTAGAACCTGTGAGGCTGGGGAGGAAGGTGAGAACCCTGAGGCCTGGATAAGGTTTGAGCCTGTGAGGCTGGAAAGGGTTAGAACACCGTGAGGCTGGAGAGGAGGTAGAACCCGTGGAGGCTGGAGAGGGTTAGAACCCCTGAGGCATCACAAGAGTTCTGGTGACTCTGTGGTGCAGTGATGCAGCTGCAGACTGTCAGTGCAGCTCCTCTGGAAACAGTTACGGTAGTTTACTACAGCGCGCTGTGACTCACACGGATCGTGTACAAGCTTTTAGACACAGAACATACTGGTCAATGAAGCGATTATTGGCCGTGTTGTAAAAGTTTACGATGGAAAAACATCTGTCACAGGTGGATGTTGGAGATGATGTGGTGTTTGCAGTGAAGATGAGGAGGAAGCAACTTTAAGGCTTCTAAAACTAACCCGATGTATTTAATGCAGCTGCAGAGTCTGGTTGTAATCTGATTACAAAAGCAGTGTAATTCAGAATCTGAAAACGCAACATGTTTTTAGAATTTATAAGTAATTGATGTGTAGGATAACGTGTGTGTTTGCAGAGTCAGAGGTTGGACGTCCTCCGCACCAGCTGTTTTTTCGGTGAGGAGTGACTGTCCCAAAGAAAACACCTCCAGACTTCAGTAATGACAAGCTGCAACAACAGTGTAAAGAGACTGGCTGCTGACTCATTTATTGGTGTTTGTGACCACTTTATCATTTTCAGCATTTCGGCATGGAATATCATCTAAAACCTCATCAGATTTCAACACAGGTCCTAAAGTAAATAAACCAATGTAGCAAATGAGGACGAATAAGTGGACTCATTAGTTTTTGAGGAATGATCCAATTGAACTCTAACGTTTTTCTAATAAAAAGTTCATTTATTGGTTATTTTTATTCCGTTGTTTTATGAGAAAGGTGGTTTTTAGAAGTAAAAATCTGAGCACGAACACTGGAGGCTTCGGAGGATCTGAGAGAAAGCAGGTGTTGATCTCCTGATGCTGGAGAAGGTCGAGAACATGGGAGGCTGGAGAAGGGTGCGAACCCGTGAGGCTGGAGAAGGGTTTAGAACCCGTGAGGCTGAGAAGGGTTAGAACCCGTGAGGTTGGAGAGGGTTAGAACCCGGGAGGCTGGAGGAAGGGTTAGAACTGTGAGGCTGGAGAGCAGTTAGAACCCGCGAGGCTGGCAGAGCAGTTAGAACCGCGAGCTGGAGAGGAGGTTTAAACCGCGAGGCTGGAGAGGAGTTTAGAAACCGTGAGGCTGGAGAGGAGTTTGACCGCAAAGGCAGGAGAAGGAGGTGAGAGACCCGCGAGGCTGGAGAGGATGGCTAACCGCGAGGCTGGAGAGGATGTGGCGAACCCGCGAGCTGGAGAGGAGGTTTCGAAACACCGCGAGGCTTGAGAGGAGTTAAACCCGCGAGGCTGGATAAGGGTTAGAACCCGCTAGGCTGGAGAGATGTGTCGAACCTGTGAGGCTCGAGAAGGGGTAGAACCCGCGATCTGGAGAGATGTTTCGACCCGCTAGCTGGAGAGCGGTTAAGAATCCGTGAGGCTAGAGAGCAGCTAAACCCACAAGGGTGGAGAAGGATGTTAAAAACTCACGAGGCTGGGGGAGGAGTTTAGAACCTGCAAGGCTGGACAGAGGTTAGAACCCGTGAGGCCGGAGAAGGGGTTTGAGCACCGTGAGGTTGGAGAGGAGGTTAGAACCCGTGAGGCTGGGAAGGGTTAGAAACCTGTGAGGCTGGGAGGAGGTTAGAACCCCTGAGGCTGGCGAGGGTTTTGAGCCTGTGAGGCTGGAGAAGGGTTAGAAACCGTGAGGCTGGAGAGGAGGTTAGAACCCGTGAGGCCTGAGAAGGGTTAGAACCCCTGAGGCATCACAGAGTTCTGTGACTCTG
>JACBYM010000782.1:0-21635 GCA_013435755.1 Amphilophus citrinellus
ATAAGGTACTGCGAATGCAAAAACGTAATGACACACGGCCTCCTTTCTTGTTAAAATGACAGGAGATTGACGGAGAATCATGGGGAAAACATGATTGGAAGCAGTTTGAATGGAGTTTGTGAAGTTATTCATGAAATGACAAAAGTGTGCTTCTCTCAGCGAGGAGAAAGCTCAAAAATCACATAAAAGCTACTGCGGTTGCAAAATGGTAATACGCACGGCTTTCTTGTTTAAAATGACAGGAGATTGAAGGAGAATCATGGGAAACATGATTGGAAGCAGTTTGAATGGAGTTTGTGAAGTTATTCATGAAATGACAAAAGTGTGCTTCTCTCAGCGAGAAAAGCTCAAAATCACATAAACAGCTACTGCGGTTGCAAAATGGTAATGACGACGGCTTTCTTGTTTAAAATGACAGGAGATTGAAGGAGAATCATGGAGAATCATCTTTGGAAGCAGTTTGAATGGAGTTTGTGAAGTTATTCATGAAATGAGAAAAGTGTGCTTCTCTCAGCGAGAAAAGCTCGAAAATCACATAAACAGGTACTGTGCTTGCAAAACGGTAATGACGCTCGGCTTTCTTCTTTAAAATGACAGGAGACTGAAGGACAAACATGAGGAAACATGCTTGGAAGCAGTTTGAATGGAGTTTGAGAAGTTATTCATGAAATGACAAAAGTGTGCTTCTCTCAGCGAGAAAAGCTCAAAAATCACATAAACAGTTACTGCGCATGCAAAACTTTAATGACACACGGCTTTCTTGTTTAAAATGACAGGAGATTGAAGGAGAATCATGGGGAAACATGATTGGAAGCAGTTTGAATGGAGTTTGTGAAGTTATTCATGAAATGACAAAAGTGTGCTTCTCTCAGCGAGAAAAGCTCAAAAATGAAATAACAGGTACTGCGCATGCAAAATGGTAATGACACGCGGCTTTCTTGTTTAAAATGACAGGAGATTGAAGGAGAATCATGGGGAAACATGATTGGAAGCAGTTTGAATGGAGTTTGTGAAGTTATTCATGAAATGACAAAAGTGTGCTTCTCTCAGCGAGAAAAGCTCAAAACTGAAATAACAGCTACTGCGCTTGCAAAATGGTAATGACACGCGGCTTTCTTGTTTAAAATGACAGGAGATTGAAGGAGAATCATGGGGAAACATGATTGGAAGCAGTTTGAATGGAGTTTGTGAAGTTATTCATGAAATGACAAAAGTGTGCTTCTCTCGGCGAGAAAAGCTCAAAAATCACATAAACAGGTACTGCGCTTGCAGAATGGTAATGACACGCGCTTTCTTGTTTAAAATGATAGGAGATTGAAGGAGAATCATGGGGAAACATGATTGGAAGCAGTTTGAATGGAGTTTGTGAAGTTATTCATGAAATGACAAAAGTGTGCTTCTCTCAGCGAGAAAAGCTCAAAACTGAAATAAAGGTACTGCGCATTGCAAAACTGGTAATGACACGCGGATTTCTTGTTTAAAATCACAGGAGATTAAAGGAGAATCATGAGGAAAAATGATTGGAAGCAGTTTGAATGGAGTTTGTGAAGTTATTCATGAAATGACAAAAGTGTGCTTCTCACAGTGAGAAAAGCTCAAAAATGACAAACAGCTACTGCGCTTGCAAAATGGTAATGACATGCGGCTTTCTTGTTTAAAATGACAGGAGATTGAAGGAGAATCATGGGGAAACATGCTTGGAAGCAGTTTGAATGGAGTTTGTGAAGTTATTCATGAAATGACAAAAGTGTGCTTCTCTCAGCGAGAAAAGCTCAAAAATCACATAAACAGCTACTGCGCTTGCAAAATGGTAATGACACGCGGCTTTCTTGTTTAAAATGACAGGAGATTGAAGGAGAATCATGGGGAAACATGATTGGAAGCAGTTTGAATGGAGTTTGTGAAGTTATTCATGAAATGACAAAAGTGTGCTTCTCTCAGCGAGAAAAGCTCAAAACTGAAATATAAGGTACTGCGCATGCAAACGGTAATGACACACGGCTTTCTTGTTTAAAATGACAGGAGATTGAAGGAGAATCATGGGGAAACATGATTGGAAGCAGTTTGAATGGAGTTTGTGAAGTTATTCATGAAATGACAAAAGTGTGCTTCTCTCAGCGAGAAAAGCTCAAAAATCACATAACAGCTACTGCGGTTGCAAAATGGTAATGACACGCGGCTTTCTTGTTTAAAATGACAGGAGATTGAAGGAGAATCATGGGGAAACATGATTGGAAGCAGTTTGAATGGAGTTTGTGAAGTTATTCATGAAATGACAAAAGTGTGCTTCTCTCAGCGAGAAAAGCTCAAAAATCACATAAACAGCTACTGCGGTTGCAAAATGGTAATGACACGCGGCTTTCTTGTTTAAAATGACAGGAGATTGAAGGAGAATCATGGGGAAACATGATTGGAAGCAGTTTGAATGGAGTTTGTGAAGTTATTCATGAAATGACAAAAGTGTGCTTCTCTCAGCGAGAAAAGCTCAACACTGAATTATAAGGTACTGCGCATGCAAAACGGTAATGACACGCGGCTTTCTTGTTTAAAATCACAGGAGATTGAAGGAGAATCATGGGGAAACATGATTGGAAGCAGTTTGAATGGAGTTTGTGAAGTTATTCATGAAATGACAAAAGTGTGCTTCTCACAGTGAGAAAAGCTCAAAAATGACATAAACAGCTACTGCGCTTGCAAAATGGTAATGACATGCGGATTTCTTGTTTAAAATGACAGGAGATTGAAGGAGAATCATGGGGAAACATGATTGGAAGCAGTTTGAATGGAGTTTGTGAAGTTATTCATGAAATGACAAAAGTGTGCTTCTCTCGGCGAGAAAAGCTCAAAAATCACATAAACAGCTACTGCGCTTGCAAAATGGTAATGACACGCGGCTTTCTTGTTTAAAATGACAGGAGATTGAAGGAGAATCATGGGGAAACATGATTGGAAGCAGTTTGAATGGAGTTTGTGAAGTTATTCATTAAATGACAAAAGTGTGCTTCTCTCAGCGAGAAAAGCTCAAAACTGAAATATAAGGTACTGCGCATGCAAAACGGTAATGACACGTGGCTTTCTTGTTGAAAATGACAGGAGATTGAAGGAGAATCATGGGGAAACATGATTGGAAGCAGTTTAAATGGAGTTTTTGAAGTTATTCATGAAATGACAAAAGTGTGCTTCTCTCAGCGAGAAAAGCTCAAAACTGAAATAACAGCTACTGCGGTTGCAAAACGGTAATGACACGCGGCTTTCTTGTTTAAAATGACAGGAGATTGAAGGAGAATCATGGGGAAACATGATTGGAAGCAGTTTGAATGGAGTTTGTGAAGTTATTCATGAAATGACAAAAGTGTGCTTCTCTCAGCGAGAAAAGCTCAAAAATCACATAAACAGCTACTGCGCTTGCAAATGGTAATGACACGCGGCTTTCTTGTTTAAAATGACAGGAGATTGAAGGAGAATCATGGGGAAACATGATTGGAAGCAGTTTGAATGGAGTTTGTGAAGTTATTCATGAAATGACAAAAGTGTGCTTCTCTCAGCGAGAAAAGTTCAAAACTGAAATATAAGGTACTGCGCATGAAAAATGGTAATGACACACGGCTTTCTTGTTTAAAATGACAGGAGATTGAAGGAGAATCATGGGGAAACATGATTGGAAGCAGTTTGAATGGATTTTGTGAAGTTATTCATGAAATGACAAAAGTGTGCTTCTCTCAGCGAGAAAAGCTGAAAAATCACATAAACAGCTACTGCGGTTGCAAAATGGTAATGACACGCGGCTTTCTTGTTTAAACTGACAGGAGATTGAAGGAGAATCATGGGGAAACATGATTGGAAGCAGTTTGAATGGAGTTTTTGAAGTTATTCATGAAATGACAAAAGTGGGCTTCTCTCAGTGAGAAAAGCTCAAAAATCACATATAAGCTACTGCGCATGCAAAACGGTAATGACACGCGGCTTTCTTGTTTAAACTGACAGGAGATTGAAGGAGAATCATGGGGAAACATGATTGGAAGCAGTTTGAATGGAGTTTTTGAAGTTATTCATGAAATGACAAAAGTGTGCTTCTCTCAGCGAGAAAAGCTCAAAACTGAAATATACAGGTACTGCGCATGAAAAATGGTAATGACACACGGCTTTCTTGTTTAAAATGACAGGAGATTGAAGGAGAATCATGGGGAAACATGATTGGAAGCAGTTTGAATGGAGTTTGTGAAGTTATTCATGAAATGACAAAAGTGTGCTTCTCTCAGCGAGAAAAGCTCAAAAATCACATAAACAGCTACTGCGATTGCAAAACGGTAATGACACGCGGCTTTCTTGTTTAAAATGACAGGAGATTGAAGGAGAATCATGGGGAAACATGATTGGAAGCAGTTTGAATGGAGTTTGTGAAGTTATTCATGAAATGACAAAAGTGTGCTTCTCTCAGCGAGAAAAGCTCAAAAATCACATAAACAGCTACTGCGCATGCAAAACGGTAATGACACGCGGCTTTCTTGTTTAAACTGACAGGAGATTGAAGGAGAATCATGGGGAAACATGATTGGAAGCAGTTTGAATGGAGTTTTTGAAGTTATTCATGAAATGACAAAAGTGTGCTTCTCTCAGCGAGAAAAGCTCAAAACTGACATATAAGGTACTGCGCATGCAAAACGGTAATGACACATGGCTTTCTTGTTTAAAATGACAGGAGATTGAAGGAGAATCATGGGGAAACATGATTGGAAGCAGTTTGAATGGAGTTTGTGAAGTTATTCATGAAATGACAAAAGTGTGCTTCTCTCAGCGAGAAAAGCTCAATAATCACATAAACAGCTACTGCGGTTGCAGAATGGTAATGACACGCAGCTTTCTTGTTTAAAATGACAGGAGATTGAAGGAGAATCATGGGGAAACATGATTGCAAGCGGTTTGAATGGAGTTTCTGAAGTTATTCATTAAATGACAAAAGTGTGCTTCTCTCAGGGAGAAAAGCTCAAAACTGAAATATAAGGTACTGCGCATGCAAAACGGTAATGACACATGGCTTTCTTGTTTAAAATGACAGGAGATTGAAGGAGAATCATGGGGAAACATGATTGGAAGCAGTTTGAATGGAGTTTGTGAAGTTATTCATGAAATGACAAAAGTGTGCTTCTCTCAGCGAGAAAAGCTCAAAAATCACATAAACAGCTACTGCGGTTGCAAAATGGTAATGACACGCGGTTTTCTTGTTTAAAATGATAGGAGATTGAAGGAGAATCATGGGGAAACATGATTGGAAGCAGTTTGAATGGAGTTTGTGAAGTTATTCATGAAATGACAAAAGTGTGCTTCTCTCAGCGAGAAAAGCTCAAAACTGAAATATAAGGTACTGCGCATGCAAAACGGTAATGACACACGGCTTTCTTGTTTAAAATGACAGGAGATTGAAGGAGAATCATGGGGAAACATGATTGGAAGCAGTTTGAATGGAGTTTGTGAAGTTATTCATGAAATGACAAAAGTGTGCTTCTCTCAGCGCGAAAAGCTCAAAACTGACATAAACAGCTACTGCGGTTGCAAAACGGTAATGACACACGGCTTTCTTGTTTAAAATGACAGGAGATTGAAGGAGAATCATGGGGAAACATGATTGGAAGCAGTTTGAATGGAGTTTGTGAAGTTATTCATGAAATGACAAAAGTGTGCTTCTCTCAGCGAGAAAAGCTCAAAACTGACATATAAGGTACTGCGCATGCAAAACGGTAATGACACATGGCTTTCTTGTTTAAAATGACAGGAGATTGAAGGAGAATCATGGGGAAACATGATTGGAAGCAGTTTGAATGGAGTTTTTGAAGTTATTCATGAAATGACAAAAGTGTGCTTCTCTCAGCGAGAAAAGCTCAAAAATCACATAAACAGCTACTGCGCATGCAAAACGGTAATGACACGCGGCTTTCTTGTTTAAACTGACAGGAGATTGAAGGAGAATCATGGGGAAACATGATTGGAAGCAGTTTGAATGGAGTTTGTGAAGTTATTCATGAAATGACAAAAGTGGGCTTCTCTCAGCGAGAAAAGCTCAAAAATCACATAACAGCTACTGCGCTTGCAAAATGGTAATGACACGCGGCTTTCTTGTTTAAAATGACAGGAGATTGAAGGAGAATCATGGGGAAACATGATTGGAAGCAGTTTGAATGGAGTTTGTGAAGTTATTCATGAAATGATGAAAGTGTGCTTCTCTCAGCGAGAAAAGCTCAAAAATGAAATAACAGGTACTGCGCATGCAAAACGGTAATGACACACGGCTTTCTTGTTTAAAATGACAGGAGATTGAAGGAGAATCATGGGGAAACATGATTGGAAGCAGTTTGAATGGAGTTTGTGAAGTTATTCATGAAATGACAAAAGTGTGCTTCTCTCAGCGAGAAAAGCTCAAAACTGAAATATACAGGTACTGCGCATGCAAAACGGTAATGACACGCGGCTTTCTTGTTGAAAATGACAGGAGATTGAAGGAGAATCATGGGGAAACATGATTGGAAGCAGTTTGAATGGAGTTTGTGAAGTTATTCATGAAATGACAAAAGTGTGCTTCTCTCAGCGAGAAAAGCTCAAAAATCACATAAACAGCTACTGCGGTTGCACAATGGTAATGACACGCGGCTTTCTTGTTTAAAATGACAGGAGATTGAAGGAGAATCATGGGGAAACATGATTGCAAGCAGTTTGAATGGAGTTTGTGAAGTTATTCATTAAATGACAAAAGTGTGCTTCTCTCAGCGAGAAAAGCTCAAAACTGAAATATAAGGTACTGCGCATTGCAAAACGGTAATGACACGCGGCTTTCTTGTTTAAAATGACAGGAGATTGAAGGAGAATCATGGGGAAACATGATTGGAAGCAGTTTGAATGGAGTTTGTGAAGTTATTCATGAAATGACAAAAGTGTGCTTCTCTCAGCGAGAAAAGCTCAAAAATGAAATAACAGCTACTGCGGTTGCAAAATGGTAATGACACGCGGCTTTCTTGTTTAAAATGACAGGAGATTGAAGGAGAATCATGGGGAAACATGATTGGAAGCAGTTTGAATGGAGTTTGTGAAGTTATTCATGAAATGACAACAGTGTGCTTCTCTCGGCGAGAAAAGCTCAAAAATCACATAAACAGCTACTGCGCATGCAAAATGGTAATGACACGCGGCTTTCTTGTTTAAAATGACAGGAGATTGAAGGAGAATCATGGGGAAACATGATTGGAAGCAGTTTGAATGGAGTTTGTGAAGTTATTCATGAAATGACAAAAGTGTGCTTCTCTCAGCGAGAAAAGCTCAAAACTGAAATATAAGGTACTGCGCATGCAAAACGGTAATGACACATGGCTTTCTTGTTTAAAATGACAGGAGATTGAAGGAGAATCATGGGGAAACATGATTGGAAGCAGTTTGAATGGAGTTTGTGAAGTTATTCATGAAATGACAAAAGTGTGCTTCTCTCAGCGAGAAAAGCTCAAAACTGAAATATAAGGTACTGCGCATGCAAAACGGTAATGACACACGGCTTTCTTGTTTAAAATGACAGGAGATTGAAGGAGAATCATGGGGAAACATGATTGGAAGCAGTTTGAATGGAGTTTGTGAAGTTATTCATGAAATGACAAAGTTGTGCTTCTCTCAGCGAGAAAAGCTCAAAAATCACATAAACAGCTACTGCGGTTGCAAAATGGTAATGACACGCAGATTTCTTGTTTAAAATGAAAGGAGATTGAAGGAGAATCATGGGGAAACATGATTGGAAGCAGTTTGAATGGAGTTTGTGAAGTTATTCATGAAATGACAAAAGTGTGCTTCTGTCAGCGACAAAAGCTCAAAACTGAAATATAAGGTACTGCGCATGCAATACGGTAATGACACACGGATTTCTTGTTTAAAATCACAGGAGATTAAAGGAGAATCATGAGGAAAAATGATTGGAAGCAGTTTGAATGGAGTTTGTGAAGTTATTCATGAAATGACAAAAGTGTGCTTCTCACAGTGAGAAAAGCTCAAAAATGACATAAACAGCTACTGCGCTTGCAAAATGGTAATGACATGCGGATTTCTTGTTTAAAATGACAGGAGATTGAAGGAGAATCATGGGGAAACATGATTGGAAGCAGTTTGAATGGAGTTTGTGAAGTTATTCATGAAATGACAAAAGTGTGCTTCTCTCGGCGAGAAAAGCTCAAAAATCACATAAACAGGTACTGCGCTTACAGAATGGTAATGACACGCGGCTTTCTTGTTTAAAATGACAGGAGATTGAAGGAGAATCATGGGGAAACATGCCTGGAAGCAGTTTGAATGGAGTTTGTGAAGTTATTCATGAAATGACAAAAGTGTGCTTCTCTCAGCGAGAAAAGCTCAAAACTGAAATATAAGGTACTGCGCATGCAAAACGGTAATGACAGGCGGCTTTCTTGTTTAAAATGACAGGAGATTGAAGGAGAATCATGGGGAAACATGATTGGAAGCAGTTTAAATGGAGTTTTTGAAGTTATTCATGAAATGACAAAAGTGTGCTTCTCTCAGCGAGAAAAGCTCAAAAATCACATAAACAGCTACTGCGATTGCAAAACGGTAATGACACGCGGCTTTCTTGTTTAAAATGACAGGAGATTGAAGGAGAATCATGGGGAAACATGATTGGAAGCAGTTTGAATGGAGTTTGTGAAGTTATTCATGAAATGACAAAAGTGTGCTTCTCTCAGCGAGAAAAGCTCAAAAATCACATAAACAGCTACTGCGCTTGCAAAATGGTAATGACACGCGGATTTCTTGTTTAAAATGACAGGAGATTGAAGGAGAATCATGGGGAAACATGATTGGAAGCAGTTTGAATGGAGTTTGTGAAGTTATTCATGAAATGAGAAAAGTGTGCTTCTCTCAGCGACAAAAGTTCAAAACTGAAATATAAGGTACTGCGCATGAAAAATGGTAATGACACACGGCTTTCTTGTTTAAAATGACAGGAGATTGAAGGAGAATCATGGGGAAACATGATTGGAAGCAGTTTGAATGGAGTTTGTGAAGTTATTCATGAAATGACAAAAGTGTGCTTCTCTCAGCGAGAAAAGCTCAAAAATCACATAACAGCTACTGCGATTGCAAAATGGTAATGACACGCGGCTTTCTTGTTTAAAATGACAGGAGATTGAAGGAGAATCATGGGGAAACATGATTGGAAGCAGTTTGAATGGAGTTTGTGAAGTTATTCATGAAATGACAAAAGTGGGCTTCTCTCAGCGAGAAAAGCTCAAAAATCACATAACAGCTACTGCGCTTGCAAAATGGTAATGACACGCGGCTTTCTTGTTTAAAATGATAGGAGATTGAAGGAGAATCATGGGGAAACATGATTGGTAGCAGTTTGAATGGAGTTTGTGAAGTTATTCATGAAATGACAAAAGTGTGCTTCTCTCAGCGAGAAAAGCTCAAAACTGAAATATAAGGTACTGCGCATGCAAAACGGTAATGACACGCGGATTTCTTGTTTAAAATCACAGGAGATTGAAGGAGAATCATGGGGAAACATGATTGGAAGCAGTTTGAATGGAGTTTGTGAAGTTATTCATGAAATGACAAAAGTGTGCTTCTCTCAGCGAGAAAAGCTCAAAAATGACATAAACAGCTACTGCGGTTGCAAAATGGTAATGACACGCGGCTTTCTTGTTTAAAATGACAGGAGATTGAAGGAGAATCATGGGGAAACATGATTGGAAGCAGTTTGAATGGAGTTTGTGAAGTTATTCATGAAATGACAAAAGTGTGCTTCTCTCAGCGAGAAAAGCTCAAAACTGAAATAACAGCTACTGCGCTTGCAAAATGGTAATGACACAGCGGCTTTCTTGTTTAAAATGACAGGAGATTGAAGGAGAATCATGGGGAAACATGATTGGAAGCAGTTTGAATGGAGTTTGTGAAGTTATTCATGAAATGACAAAAGTGTGCTTCTCTCAGCGAGAAAAGCTCAAAACTGAAATATACAGGTACTGCGCATGCAAAACGGTAATGACACGCGGCTTTCTTGTTTAAAATGACAGGAGATTGAAGGAGAATCATGGGGAAACATGATTGGAAGCAGTTTAAATGGAGTTTTTGAAGTTATTCATGAAATGACAAAAGTGTGCTTCTCTCAGCGAGAAAAGCTCAAAAATCACATAAACAGCTACTGCGGATGCAAAACGGTAATGACACGCGGCTTTCTTGTTTAAAATGACAGGAGATTGAAGGAGAATCATGGAAAAACATGATTGGAAGCAGTTTGAATGGAGTTTGTGAAGTTATTCATGAAATGACAAAAGTGTGCTTCTCTCAGCGAGAAAAGCTCAAAAATCACAAACAGCTACAGCGCTTGCAAAATGGTAATGACACGCGGATTTCTTGTTTAAAATGACAGGAGATTGAAGGAGAATCATGGGGAAACATGATTGGAAGCAGTTTGAATGGAGTTTGTGAAGTTATTCATGAAATGAGAAAAGTGTGCTTCTCTCAGCGACAAAAGTTCAAAACTGAAATATCAGGTACTGCGCATGAAAACGGTAATGACACACGGCTTTCTTGTTTAAAATGACAGGAGATTGAAGGAGAATCATGGGGAAACATGATTGGAAGCAGTTTGAATGGAGTTTGTGAAGTTATTCATGAAATGACAAAAGTGTGCTTCTCTCAGCGAGAAAAGCTGAAAAATCACATAAACAGCTACTGCGGTTGCAAAATGGTAATGAGGCGCGGCTTTCTTCTTTAAAATGACAGGAGACTGAAGGAGAATCATGGGGAAACATGATTGGAAGCAGTTTGAATGGAGTTTGTGAAGTTATTCATGAAATGACAAAAGTGTGCTTCTCTCGGCGAGAAAAGCTCAAAAATCACATAAACAGCTACTGCGCTTGCAAAATGGTAATGACACGCGGCTTTCTTGTTTAAAATGATAGGAGATTGAAGGAGAATCATGGGGAAACATGATTGGTAGCAGTTTGAATGGAGTTTGTGAAGTTATTCATGAAATGACAAAAGTGTGCTTCTCTCAGCGAGAAAAGCTCAAAACTGAAATATAAGGTACTGCGCATGCAAAACGGTAATGACACGCGGCTTTCTTGTTTAAAATGACAGGAGATTGAAGGAGAATCATGGGGAAACATGATTGGAAGCAGTTTGAATGGAGTTTGTGAGGTTATTCATGAAATGACGAAAGTGTGCTTCTCTCAGCGAAAAAAGGTCAAAAATGAAAAAGCTACTGCGCTTCCAAAATGGTAATGACACGCGGCTTTCTTGTTTAAAATGACAGGAGATTGAAGGAGAATCATGGGGAAACATGATTGCAAGCAGTTTGAATGGAGTTTGTGAAGTTATTCATGAAATGACAAAAGTGTGCTTCTCTCAGCGAGAAAAGCTCAAAAATCACATAAACAGCTACTGCGCTTGCAAAATGGTAATGACACGCGGCTTTCTTCTTTAAAATGACAGGAGATTGAAGGAGAAACACGAGGAAACATGATTGGAAGCAGTTTGAATGGAGTTTGTGAAGTTATTCATGAAATGACAAAAGTGTGCTTCTCTCAGCGAGAAAAGCTCAAAACTCAAATAACAGGTACTGCGCATGCAAAACGGTAATGACACACGGCTTTCTTGTTTAAAATGACAGGAGATTGAAGGAGAATCATGGGGAAACATGATTGGAAGCAGTTTGAATGGAGTTTGTGAAGTTATTCATGAAATGACAAAAGTGTGCTTCTCTCAGCGAGAAAAGCTCAAAAATCACATAAACAGCTACTGCGGTTGCAAAATGGTAATGACACGCGGCTTTCTTGTTTAAAATGACAGGAGATTGAAGGAGAATCATGGGGAAACATGATTGGAAGCAGTTTGAATGGAGTTTGTGAAGTTATTCATGAAATGACAAAAGTGTGCTTCTCTCAGCGAGAAAAGCTCAAAAATCACATAACAGCTACTGCGGTTGCAAAATGGTAATGACACGCGGCTTTCTTGTTTAAAATGACAGGAGATTGAAGGAGAATCATGGGGAAACATGATTGGAAGCAGTTTGAATGGAGTTTGTGAAGTTATTCATGAAATGACAAAAGTGTGCTTCTCTCAGCGAGAAAAGCTCAAAACTGAAATATAAGGTACTGCGCATGCAAAACGGTAATGACACGCGGCTTTCTTGTTTAAAATGACAGGAGATTGAAGGAGAATCATGGGGAAACATGATTGGAAGCAGTTTGAATGGAGTTTGTGAAGTTATTCATGAAATGACAAAAGTGTGCTTCTCTCAGCGAGAAAAGCTCAAAAATGACATAAACAGCTACTGCGCTTGCAGAATGGTAATGACACGCGGCTTTCTTGTTTAAAATGACAGGAGATTGAAGGAGAATCATGGGGAAACATGATTGGAAGCAGTTTTAATGGAGTTTGTGAAGTTATTCATGAAATGACCAAAATGTGTTTCTCTCGGCGAGAAAAGCTCAAAAATCACATAAACAGATACTGCGCTTGCAGAATGGTAATGACACGCGGCTTTCTTGTTTAAAATGACAGGAGATTGAAGGAGAATCATGGGGAAACATGCCTGGAAGCAGTTTGAATGGAGTTTGTGAAGTTATTCATGAAATGACAAAAGTGTGCTTCTCTCAGCGAGAAAAGCTCAAAACTGAAATATAAGGTACTGCGCATGCAAAACGGTAATGACACATGGCTTTCTTGTTTAAAATGACAGGAGATTGAAGGAGAATCATGGGGAAACATGATTGGAAGCAGTTTGAATGGAGTTTGTGAAGTTATTCATGAAATGACAAAAGTGTGCTTCTCTCAGCGAGAAAAGCTTAAAAATCACAAACAGCTACTGCGGTTGCAAAATGGTAATGACACGCGGTTTTCTTGTTTAAAATGACAGGAGATTGAAGGAGAATCATGGGGAAACATGATTGGAAGCAGTTTGAATGGAGTTTGTGAAGTTATTCATGAAATGACAAAAGTGTGCTTCTCTCAGCGAGAAAAGCTCAAAAATCACATAAACAGCTACTGCGCTTGCAAAATGGTAATGACACGCGGCTTTCTTGTTTAAAATGACAGGAGATTGAAGGAGAATCATGGGGAAACATGATTGGAAGCAGTTTGAATGGAGTTTGTGAAGTTATTCATGAAATGACAAAAGTGTGCTTCTCTCAGCGAGAAAAGCTCAAAACTGAAATAAAAGGTACTGCGCTTGCAAAATGGTAATGACACTCGGCTTTCTTCTTTAAAATGACAGGAGATTGAAGGAGAATCATGGGGAAACATGATTGGAAGCAGTTTGAATGGAGTTTGTGAAGTTATTCATGAAATGACAAAAGTGTGCTTCTCTCAGCGAGAAAAGCTCAAAAATCACATAAACAGCTACTGCGGTTGCAAAATGGTAATGACACGCGGCTTTCTTGTTTAAAATGACAGGAGATTGAAGGAGAATCATGGGGAAACATGATTGGAAGCAGTTTGAATGGAGTTTGTGAAGTTATTCATGAAATGACAAAAGTGTGCTTCTCTCAGCGAGAAAAGCTCAAAAATCACATAAACAGCTACTGCGGTTGCAAAATGGTAATGACACGCGGCTTTCTTGTTTAAAATGACAGGAGATTGAAGGAGAATCATGGGGAAACATGATTGGAAGCAGTTTGAATGGAGTTTGTGAAGTTATTCATGAAATGACAAAAGTGTGCTTCTCTCAGCGAGAAAAGCTCAAAAATCACATAACAGCTACTGCGCTTGCAAAACGGTAATGACACGCGGCTTTCTTGTTTAAAATGACAGGAGATTGAAGGAGAATCATGGGGAAACATGATTGGAAGCAGTTTGAATGGAGTTTGTGAAGTTATTCATGAAATGACAAAAGTGTGCTTCTCTCAGCGAGAAAAGCTCAAAACTGACATATAAGGTACTGCGCATGCAAAACGGTAATGACACACGGCTTTCTTGTTTAAAATGACAGGAGATTGAAGGAGAATCATGGGGAAACATGATTGGAAGCAGTTTGAATGGAGTTTGTGAAGTTATTCATGAAATGACAAAAGTGTGCTTCTCTCGGCGAGAAAAGCTCAAAAATCACATAAACAGCTACTGCGCTGGCAAAATGGTAATGACACACGGCTTTCTTGTTTTAAATGACAGGAGATTGAAGGAGAATCATGGGGAAACATTTTTGGAAGCAGTTTGAATGAAGTTTGTGAAGTTATTCATGAAATGACAAAAGTGTGCTTCTCTCGGCGAGAAAAGCTCAAAAATGAAATATAAGGTACTGCGATTGCAAAACGGTAATGACACGCGGCTTTCTTGTTTAAAATGACAGGAGATTGAAGGAGAATCATGGGGAAACATGATTGGAAGCAGTTTGAATGGAGTTTTTGAAGTTATTCATGAAATGACAAAAGTGTGCTTCTCTCAGCGAGAAAAGCTCAAAAATCACATAAACAGCTACTGCGCATGCAAAATGGTAATGACACGCGGCTTTCTTGTTGAAAATGACAGGAGATTGAAGGAGAATCATGGGGAAACATGATTGGAAGCAGTTTGAATGGAGTTTTTGAAGTTATTCATGAAATGACAAAAGTGTGCTTCTCTCAGCGAGAAAAGCTCAAAAATCACATAAACAGCTACTGCGATTGTAAAACGGTAATGACACGCGGCTTTCTTGTTTAAAATGACAGGAGATTGAAGGAGAATCATGGGGAAACATGATTGGAAGCAGTTTGAATGGAGTTTGTGAAGTTATTCATGAAATGACAAAAGTGTGCTTCTCTCAGCGAGAAAAGCTCAAAACTGAAATATAAGGTACTGCGCATGAAAAATGGTAATGACACACGGCTTTCTTGTTTAAAATGACAGGAGATTGAAGGAGAATCATGGGGAAACATGATTGGAAGCAGTTTGAATGGAGTTTGTGAAGTTATTCATGAAATGACAAAAGTGTGCTTCTCTCAGCGAGAAAAGCTGAAAAATCACATAAACAGCTACTGCGGTTGCAAAATGGTAATGACATGCGGATTTCTTGTTTAAAATGACAGGAGATTGAAGGAGAATCATGGGGAAACATGATTGGAAGCAGTTTGAATGGAGTTTGTGAAGTTATTCATGAAATGACAAAAGTGTGCTTCTCTCAGCGAGAAAAGCTCAAAACTCACATAACAGCTACTGCGCTTGGAAAACTGGTAATGACACGCGGATTTCTTGTTTAAAATGACAGGAGATTGAAGGAGAATCATGGGGAAACATGATTGGTAGCAGTTTGAATGGAGTTTGTGAAGTTATTCATGAAATGACAAAAGTGTGCTTCTCTCAGCGAGAAAAGCTCAAAACTGAAATATAAGGTACTGCGCATGCAAAACGGTAATGACACGCGGATTTCTTGTTTAAAATGATAGGAGATTGAAGGAGAATCATGGGGAAACATGATTGGAAGCAGTTTGAATGGAGTTTGTGAAGTTATTCATGAAATGATGAAAGTGTGCTTCTCTCAGCGAGAAAAGCTCAAAACTGAAATAATAGCTACTGCGCTTGCAAAATGGTAATGACACGCGGCTTTCTTGTTTAAAATGACAGGAGACTGAAGGAGAATCATGGGGAAACATGATTGGAAGCAGTTTGAATGGAGTTTGTGAAGTTATTCATGAAATGACGAAAGTGTGCTTCTCTCAGCGAGAAAAGCTCAAAAATGAAATAACAGGTACAGCGCTTCCAAAATGGTAATGACACGCGGCTTTCTTGTTTAAAATGACAGGAGATTGAAGGAGAATCATGGGGAAACATGATTGCAAGCAGTTTGAATGGAGTTTGTGAAGTTATTCATTAAATGACAAAAGTGTGCTTCTCTCAGCGAGAAAAGCTCAAAACTGAAATATAAGGTACTGCGCATGCAAAACGGTAATGACACGCGGCTTTCTTGTTTAAAATGACAGGAGATTGAAGGAGAATCATGGGGAAACATGATTGGAAGCAGTTTGAATGGAGTTTGTGAAGTTATTCATGAAATGACAAAAGTGTGCTTCTCTCAGCGAGAAAAGCTCAAAAATGAAATATACAGGTACTGCGCATGCAAACGGTAATGACACACGGCTTTCTTGTTTAAAATGACAGGAGATTGAAGGAGAATCATGGGGAAACATGATTGGAAGCAGTTTGAATGGAGTTTGTGAAGTTATTCATGAAATGACAAAAGTGTGCTTCTCTCAGCGAGAAAAGCTCAAAAATCACAAACAGCTACTGCGCTTGCAAAATGGTAATGACACGCGGATTTCTTGTTTAAAATGACAGGAGATTGAAGGAGAATCATGGGGAAACATGATTGGAAGCAGTTTGAATGGAGTTTGTGAAGTTATTCATGAAATGACAAAAGTGTGCTTCTCTCAGCGAGAAAAGCTCAAAAATCACATAAACAGCTACTGCGATTGCAAAACGGTAATGACACGCGGCTTTCTTGTTTAAAATGACAGGAGATTGAAGGAGAATCATGGGGAAACATGATTGGAAGCAGTTTGAATGGAGTTTTTGAAGTTATTCATGAAATGACAAAAGTGTGCTTCTCTCAGCGAGAAAAGCTCAAAACTGAAATATAAGGTACTGCGCATGAAAAATGGTAATGACACACGGCTTTCTTGTTTAAAATGACAGGAGATTGAAGGAGAATCATGGGGAAACATGATTGGAAGCAGTTTGAATGAAGTTTGTGAAGTTATTCATGAAATGACAAAAGTGTGCTTCTCTCAGCGAGAAAAGCTCAAAAATCACAGAAAAAGGTACTGCGCTTGCATAATGGTAATGACACACGGATTTCTTGTTTAAAATGACAAGAGATTGAAGGAGAATCATGGGGAAACATGATTGGAAGCAGTTTGAATGGAGTTTGTGAAGTTATTCATGAAATGACAAAAGTGTGCTTCTCTCAGCGAGAAAAGCTCAAAAATCACAAAAACAGCTACTGCGGTTGCAAAACGGTAATGACACACGACCTTCTTGTTTAAAATGAAAGGAGATTGAAGGAGAATCATGGGGAAACATGATTGGAAGCAGTTTGAATGGAGTTTGTGAAGTTATTCATGAAATGACAAAAGTGTGCTTCTCTCAGCGAGAAAAGCTCAAAAATGACATATACAGGTACTGCGCATTGCAAAACGGTAATGACACGCGGCTTTCTTGTTTAAAATGATAGGAGATTGAAGGAGAATCATGGGGAAACATGATTGGAAGCAGTTTGAATGGAATTTGTGAAGTTATTCATGAAATGATGAAAGTGTGCTTCTCTCAGCGAGAAAAGCTCAAAAATGAAATAAACAGCTACTGCGCATGCAAAATGGTAATGACACGCGGCTTTCTCGTTGAAAATGACAGGAGATTGAAGGAGAATCATGGGGAAACATGATTGGAAGCAGTCTGAATGGAGTTTTTGAAGTTATTCATGAAATGACAAAAGTGTGCTTCTCTCAGCGAGAAAAGGTCAAAAATCACATAAACAGCTACTGCGCATGCAAAATGATAATGACAGACGGCTTTCTTGTTTAAAATGATAGGAGATTGAAGGAGAATCATGGGGAAACATGATTGGAAGCAGTTTGAATGGAATTTGTGAAGTTATTCATGAAATGACAAAAGTGTGCTTCTCTCAGCGAGAAAAGCTCAAAAATCACATAAACAGGAACTGCGCTTGCAGAATGGTAATGACACACGGCTTTCTTGTTTAAAATGACAGGAGATTGAAGGAGAATCATGGGGAAACATGATTGGAAGCAGTTTGAATGGAGTTTGTGAAGTTATTCATGAAATGACAAAAGTGTGCTTCTCTCAGCGAGAAAAGCTCAAAACTCACATAACAGGTACTAGCGCTTGAAAATGGTAATGACACGCGGCTTTCTTGTTTAAAATGACAGGAGATTGAAGGAGAATCATGGGGAAACATGATTGGAAGCAGTTTGAATGGAGTTTGTGAAGTTATTCATGAAATGACAAAAGTGTGCTTCTCTCAGCGAGAAAAGCTCAAAAATCACATAAACAGGTACTGCGCTTGCAAAATGGTAATGACACGCGGCTTTCTTGTTTAAAATGACAGGAGATTGAAGGAGAATCATGGGGAAACATGATTGGAAGCAGTTTGAATGGAGTTTGTGAAGTTATTCATGAAATGACAAAAGTGTGCTTCTCTCAGCGAGAAAAGCTCAAAAATCACATAAACAGCTACTGCGCTTGGAAAATGGTAATGACACGCGGCTTTCATATTTAAAATGATAGGAGATTGAAGGAGAATCATGGGGAAACATGATTGGAAGCAGTTTGAATGGAGTTTGTGAAGTTATTCATGAAATGACAAAAGTGTGCTTCTCTCAGCGAGAAAAGCTCAAAAATCACATAAACAGCTACTGCGCTTGCAAATGGTAATGACACGCGGATTTCTTGTTTAAAATGACAGGAGATTGAAGGAGAATCATGGGGAAACATGATTGGAAGCAGTCTGAATGGAGTTTGTGAAGTTATTCATGAAATGACAAAAGTGTGCTTCTCTCAGCGAGAAAAGCTCAAAAATCACATAAACAGCTACTGTGCTTGCAAAATGGTAATGACACGCGGATTTCTTGTTTAAAATGACAGGAGATTGAAGGAGAATCATGGGGAAACATGATTGGAAGCAGTTTGAATGGAGTTTGTGAAGTTATTCATGAAATGACAAAAGTGTGCTTCTCTCAGCGAGAAAAGCTCAAAACTGACATAAAAGGTACTGCGCATGCAAAACGGTAATGACACACGGCTTTCTTGTTTAAAATGACAGGAGATTGAAGGAGAATCATGGGGAAACATGATTGGAAGCAGTTTGAATGGAGTTTGTGAAGTTATTCATGAAATGACAAAAGTGTGCTTCTCTCAGCGAGAAAAGCTCAAAAATCACATAAACAGCTACTGCGCATTGCAAAACTGGTAATGACACGCGGCTTTCTTGTTTAAAATGACAGGAGATTGAAGGAGAATCATGGGGAAACATGATTGGAAGCAGTTTGAATGGAGTTTGTGAAGTTATTCATGAAATGACAAAAGTGTGCTTCTCTCAGCGAGAAAAGCTCAAAATGAAATATAAGGTACTGCGCATGCAAAACGGTAATGACACACGGCTTTCTTGTTTAAAATGACAAGAGATTGAAGGAGAATCATGGGGAAACATGATTGGAAGCAGTTTGAATGGAGTTTGTGAAGTTATTCATGAAATGACAAAAGTGTGCTTCTCTCAGCGAGAAAAGCTCAAAACTGAAATAACAGCTACTGCGCATTGCAAAACGGTAATGACACGCGGCTTTCTTGTTTAAAATGACAGGAGATTGAAGGAGAATCATGGGGAAACATGATTGGAAGCAGTTTGAATGGAGTTTGTGAAGTTATTCATGAAATGACAAAAGTGTGCTTCTCTCAGCGAGAAAAGCTCAAAACTGACATAAAAGGTACTGCGCATTGCAAAACTGGTAATGACACGCGGCTTTCTTGTTTAAAATGACAGGAGATTGAAGGAGAATCATGGGGAAACATGATTGGAAGCAGTTTGAATGGAGTTTTTGAAGTTATTCATGAAATGACAAAAGTGTGCTTCTCTCAGCGAGAAAAGCTCAAAAATGACATAAACAGCTACTGCGATTGCAAAACGGTAATGACACGCGGCTTTCTTGTTTAAAATGACAGGAGATTGAAGGAGAATCATGGGGAAACATGATTGGAAGCAGTTTGAATGGAGTTTTTGAAGTTATTCATGAAATGACAAAAGTGTGCTTCTCTCAGCGAGAAAAGCTCAAAAATCACATAAACAGCTACTGCGATTGCAAAATGGTAATGACACGCGGCTTTCTTGTTTAAAATGACAGGAGATTGAAGGAGAATCATGGGGAAACATGATTGGAAGCAGTTTGAATGGAGTTTGTGAAGTTATTCATGAAATGACAAAAGTGTGCTTCTCTCAGCGAGAAAAGCTCAAAACTGAAATAAAAGGTACTGCGCTTGCAGAACGGTAATGACACGCGGCTTTCTTCTTTAAAAAGACAGGAGATTGAAGGAGAATCATGGGGAAACATGATTGGAAGCAGTTTGAATGGAGTTTGTGAAGTTATTCATGAAATGACAAAAGTGTGCTTCTCTCAGCGAGAAAAGCTCAAAACTGAAATAACAGGTACCGCGCTTGGAAAACGGTAATGACACGCGGCTTTCTTGTTTAAAATGACAGGAGATTGAAGGAGAATCATGGGGAAACATGATTGGAAGCAGTTTGAATGGAGTTTGTGAAGTTATTCATGAAATGACAAAAGTGTGCTTCTCTCAGCGAGAAAAGCTCAAAACTGAAATATAAGGTACTGCGCATGCAAAACGGTAATGACACACAGCTTTCTTGTTTAAAATGACAGGAGATTGAAGGAGAATCATGGGAAACATGATTGGAAGCAGTTTGAATAGAGTTTGAATGAAGTTATTCATGAAATGACAAAAGTGTGCTTCTCTCAGCGAGAAAAGCTCAAAAATCACATAACCAGGTACTGCGCTTGCAAAATGGTAATGACACACGGCTTTCTTGTTTAAAATGACAGGAGATTGAAGGAGAATCATGGGGAAACATGATTGGAAGCAGTTTGAATGGAGTTTGTGAAGTTATTCATGAAATGACAAAAGTGTGCTTCTCTCAGCGAGAAAAGCTCAAAACTGAAATATAAGGTACTGCGCATTGCAAAACAGTAATGACACACGGCTTTCTTGTTTAAAATGACAGGAGATTGAAGGAGAATCATGGGGAAACATGATTGGAAGCAGTTTGAATGGAGTTTGTGAAGTTAATCATGAAATGACAAAAGTGTGCTTCTCTCAGCGAGAAAAGCTCAAAATCACATAAACAGCTACTGCGGCTTGCAAAATGGTAATGACACGCGGCTTTCTTGTTTAAAATGACAGGAGATTGAAGGAGAATCATGGGGAAACATGATTGGAAGCAGTTTGAATGGAGTTTGTGAAGTTATTCATGAAATGACAAAAGTGTGCTTCTCTCAGCGAGAAAAGCTGAAAAATCACATAAACAGCTACTGCGGCTTGCAAAATGGTAATGACACGCGGATTTCTTGTTTAAAATGACAGGAGATTGAAGGAGAATCATGGGGAAACATGATTGGAAGCAGTTTGAATGGAGTTTGTGAAGTTATTCATGAAATGACAAAAGTGTGCTTCTCTCAGCGAGAAAAGCTGAAAAATCACATAAAGAGCTACTGGTAATGACACGCGGATTTCTTGTTTAAAAAGGGACAGGAGATTGAAGGAGAATCATGGGAACATGATTGAGAAGCAATTTGATGGAGTTTGTGAATTATTCAGGAAATACAAAAGTGTGCGTTCTCAGCGAAAAAGCGCAAAACTGACATAAAAAGGTACTACGGCGCATGCAAAAAGGTAATGACACAAAAACACGGCTTGTCTTGTTTAAAATGACAGGATTTGAAGAGAATAATGGGGAAACATGATTGGAAGCAGTTTGAATGGAGTTTGTGTGAAGTTATTCATGAAATGACAAAAGTGTGCTTTCCCGCGGCGGAAAAGCGCAAAATCACATAAACAGCTACTGCGGTTGCAAAATGTAATGCATGAATGCGGAT
>JACBYM010000783.1:0-14185 GCA_013435755.1 Amphilophus citrinellus
GAAATGGCCAGTAACTTCATGCCATCTACAAGAGTTATGTATGCAGTTCTGACCCAGATTAATCGGTAAACCTGTTTTTTGGAAAATGGCTTTATAAATTTTAATGATTTGGACTCCCGTTATTCCTGTATGTGTAGTGGTCCATTCCTGTTCGAGAAACGACACGCAGAAATGAAGGCTTAAAAACAGCATCAGCACTACACAAACTCTTGGTATTATTTTTAATTCCTTCGAATGGTGACCCCGACGTGATCGAACAGGAATGGTTTTTGATTTTCAGATGTTTTTATTAGTTTTTTAAAGAGTTTCTTGGGAATAAGGAGGGAATTTGGACCACCGATAAATCGACCGCTTCGAGGTTTCCTCGTGACGTACTCTGACTTCCAGAACTCTGTCAGTGACCAGAGATCTCCACCTAAAGGTTGGCAGAGACCTTTCTAAATATCTGCATATGATTGCATCAAATGGGGCACGGGTGGTATGACAGGAGGAAGGTTAATTCGAGCCATTCACACAGTTGTAAAAGCCTGAAAAGAAAAAGAGTTTAAAAAATAAAAGAGTTTAAAAGAGTAAAGAATATAGGCAAATGAGTCGGACGGTGAGAGCCATGGCCGTCTGGCCAGCGGAACCGAACGTGCCCTTATAAGGGGGGTTTCAGGTTTAGAGGGCATTTGGTTTTCTGAAGGAACTGACAATTGCTTTTACCAATGTCCTCCGGTAAAGGGTTAACCGATAGCGCGTCAGATGATCACGCCCGGTAGATAGACGAGAGTACAGCTGATGGTTATATGGGTCTTGGATAAGAATCTTCACATCCAGAAATCCATAAAAGCAACTAAACCCTTAAAAGCCTCAAAGATTATTTATAAAAACATAAAAGAGAATAAGAAAAGTAAAAGAATACAGAGAATGAAGAAACAAAGAGATAAAGAGAAAAAGAGTTGTGTAAAAAAATAAAATCCTAAAAAGAAAACATAAAGGGTACCTTGCGAATATTGTTTATTGTTCTGGCAGTTTGGACTGACGGACTGACAAAATGACTGATGACACTGGGTGTAGAAAAGGGGCTCCGATTAAAAGGGTGAACTTCAAAATACTGGTGATGTAAAATGATTTTAGTGTAAACTTCCAAGCACAGAGAGTAAGCTAAAAGCAAGTTTAAAGGAGAAATCTCTCCATCTTAATCAGGTAAAGTGATCTTGGTCAGAAACAACTAAGCATCCCAAATGAGGTCACTTGGGAAAGAAAATCGACAACAATAATGATATAAAAAAAAATGATGGATGCTTGAAGGCGTGTCGTTGGTGTGTGGAAGGGAGCTCCAAGGGTCTGGCTGTGTGACTGAGTACTGATGTGGATTTGTATTGCCTGTGTGTTTCAGAGGAATAGGAATAAGGACAAAAAATTTGAGGGGAATTCTTTGCAAGTAGGGGTCATTTGTTTTTAAAAGAAACAGAGTTTAGAGGAAGAGGACAATTTCCCTGTCAATATAGCTGTTTTGTATAGCTGTGTGTGTTGAGGAAGAAAAGGAAAAAAGGAAAAGAGAAGGGTGTCAAGGTTTTAAGCATTGCGTGTGTGTGTGTGTGGGTGCATTTTTATCTCAAGGAGTCGTGCGGGTGGATGAGGACTTCCCTAAGTTTTTCTCTTCTTTGCTTTAAATTGGACTGATATGGTTGTTGATAAGGGTATGCTGGTCAAAAATTCTCGGAAGGAGGTGTCGCTTCCGATACATGAAAGATAAGCAACCCAGATGGATAAAAAAAAAAAGAATAAATAAATTGAAAATCATAAAAAAGAGTCGGATTTAATTGCTTTAAATAATAATGAGAACAAAGCCCTAAATAGATGCCGTGAAAATCTCGGGTGAAGTATTTTGTTTCCAAAGTATTAGAGGTCATTTTTCCATAAGATGCTGTGAAAAGTTTTCCAGTGAGGAACTCATATTAGTAAAACCTCAAAAAAAGGTAGAAGAAACAAAAAAACAGTGCATGCAAATACTTTGTGAAAACAGCGATCTGAGACCAAAAACAAAAACGTAGTCGATTGCCCATGTAGGAGAAAAGACAAGTTCCCGATTTAGTTCTTTTTCATTTACTTTCTTTATTTGGTAGAGTTGTTTTGAAAGCCAAATTATAAGAGAAAGCAGAGAACATGTGAATTTTAATGTCGGACCAAATTGATAGTGAATCAGCAGTAAGGAAAAAATCACAGAAGCTAAAATATAACAGCAGTATGCCCTTTAGATAATAAGCTATTAAGGTAAATTAATGAGACCAGAGTAAAGTCTCAAAGAGGGAGACAAACCAGCAAAAGTAAGAGGTAACTAATGAAATCTCTCAGTGTTATTCTAACAGACCGGAACAACACTGGAGCTACGGACTGAACTATCACTACACTGGTAAAAAGAATTCACATTAACACAATTATTTAGTTAAATTTTACACTAAAAATAATGATTTATTTGAATGCCACAAATGGTCTACAATGCGGAATAAAAGTAAAAATAAGTGATATATTCAATTACATCGATGAACTAAATAAATAAATGACTAATAATTGAGTAAATGTACTAACAATACAATGTGACGACAGGAACCTGAGTAGAAGGTATTACAGGAATAAGTAAATATTATTCAAAGAACTGTAGACAGACAACTAAGTTTACCGATAATTACTTAATTAAATTCTGTACAACTGATTTTTATACTTAATTTACTATTTAAAATAGTTAAAAAAATAACAAGTAATATCTCACGAACTTTATTTAAAAAGGTGTTACATTTTACAATGAAATTCTTGTCATTTATCTGAACGACCAGCAGTTCTTTCTGGTACAATTGCATAGAACCAAAGGCCCCCCCCTCCAAATAACCCTACGTTCACTAAGTTACAGCACACATTTGAGTAGTTAAAGGACAAAAGCATACAGAATGTTGGCTAAAAGCTGAAAGAGGTAACTAGTTTTTTACATATTTAATAAAATGTCACTATGTTG
Organism: Amphilophus citrinellus; assembly: GCA_013435755.1. Taxonomy (NCBI): domain Eukaryota; kingdom Metazoa; phylum Chordata; class Actinopteri; order Cichliformes; family Cichlidae; genus Amphilophus; species Amphilophus citrinellus. The sequence continues at coordinate 2,996 of JACBYM010000783.1, forward strand.
TGACGGTGAACATGAACAGTTAATCTGTGAAAAAAATTGAGTTGTCTTATCCTGTGGTCCTACCTGCCAGCGCGAAATACAACCAACCAATAAAGCCAGGAGGAAGTCTTAGCACGGGCATTAACCTCAGTTTTTTTTCCAGATTATCGTCTCATATGATACGGTCACAACATTGTGAGTTCTTTAAAAGTTACAGAATGCATCTTTAACAGTAGTTAGTAGAGAAAATCTCCAATCAAAACATTGGAATTTCCGAACATGACATATTACAATAAAAACTGTGTCCTTGAAAGTTGAACAGTCAAGTAACTGTGTGAACGGCGTAAAAGTTTAACTTCAAACGGGATGCACATACCTCACTGGATGACCAAAGAAAGAACAAAATCATAGCAATGCAAAATATAAAGTGCAGCCAGAACAACATGAGGTCACACAATCATCAAACAGTTGGATAATTGGCAAAAGAAACCTAGTTGTGGTGCTGAAGGGTGAAGTGCTCATCGACAAAAGAGTCAACGAAGTCATTAAATTGTTTTTCATCGTAGGAACCTTTGTTGACAGCTTTCCAAGATCCACTTCAACAAGTATCTTGAAATACCTCAAATAGTATTTTAGAGTTTTGGGTATTTCAGTCCATGCATAAGTTAGTCCAAAACAGGAGCAGCAGCCCCTGCTGAGATCCCCGAGGGGTCGAGGATAATGGAGCACTCAAGGACAAGTCCACATCCCAACTTTCCACGTTCATCACGCACAGAACACAGCCATCGCTTGCTGCCACTCTTCTTCCACATGAAGGATCATGTTTGTATCTTCAAAATCTGTAAAAGAAACATTAGTAGGTAGGGTATAACCCAAGACAATTATCCAACTAACCAGAAATTAACTTTATAATAATGACATAATTGGAATAATAACTGACATCTAAGGACATGTCCACGCTAGTTACATACAGAAATTGTTATAATGAAGTCAACTGCAGTGTGGTGAAAACATGTCGGCATTACCGACGTACTGTAGATAGTCTCACAAAAACTTGAAATCTTCTGAAAGCTGACCACCTGCTCTCCGCCAACATTCAAATACATTGCCCCAAGTGGGCTCAAATCCTGTTTAGCAACCTCTCACATCATCATCACCATCAGAAGGGCGAGAGGCAGGTACACCTGAACAGGTCGCCAACCCTGGTGCGGGCCCAACACAGAGAACAAACAACTTCACACTCATTCACATGCTCAGTCACACCTAGGGGCAATTTAGAGTAGCATCAACATAACCCAGTGAGTGCATGTCTTGGAATGTGGAGGAAACTGGAGTACGCGAGGAAACCAAGCAAGCAACGGGAGAACTGCAACTCCACCAGGGAGAGGGAGAGGCGTGGAGAAGGTGGAATCAAACCCAGACCTTCCAAATGTTATTCTAGCTTGAGCGCAGTGCTACCACTGCGCCACCGGTGTCGCCCCGTTTAATTCATTAATATATAGTTTTGGTTATAGAGAACCAAAATTTGAGAACGGAAATACAATGCTCTTTTATTTAAAGTCGTTACATATTCTGCACTTTCTTCATTGATACAACAATCTTAATCATATTTCCATTCCATATTTTTAAGATCCACTAAGAATATACACAACACTGAACAGTAGAAAGCATGAAAGAAGATTATGCTGGGAAAAACGGTAAAGGAAGGATGTAGAAAGTGTTGATACAATAAATATAAATAAATATTAAAAGAAGATTGAGAAACGCTGGTGGAATAAAATGAGTGTATAGTAATGATCTTGTGGGAATGCAGAGTAAAGAGAGTCAGTTATAAGAAGGGAAACAGGCTAGATAAAGTGATGAGAGCCAGTGAGAGCATCTAAAGACAAGAAAAAGATGAATACTGGAGTAAAATGTTCATTCTGTGCGATGTCTCTCTCCAACGCACTTTCGTTTCTTGAAACAGGGAAAGCAGTTTGGGGGGTGTTGGCCAGCAGAACATGAATTTTGACTCAAGATGTACGGTGGGAACCTGATAAATGCGCACTGACCTGGGGAAAAAGAGCAAGAAAAAAAGGATAGGGTTTAATTAACAAACTGGGGGCGGGGGCAGTTTTCCTTGTGCCAATGGTTATGCTACCCATTAACAACTTAATAATAGCTGTCTGCATGTGATGAGTACTTCGTGAAATGAAATGCGATTTAACAATCGTTCACATGATGTAATTTGGTGATACAAAACAAACGAGCTTTGAGTCATTGATAATTAAGAACACACAGTATCTTGCAAATCTTTACGTGCCCCCTAAGTCTAGAGCAGGGGTGGGCAACTCCAGGCCTCGAGGGGCCGGTGTCCTGCAGGTTTTAGATGTGTCCCTGATCGAACGCACCTGAATCACACATAGAAGTCATTAGCAGGACTCTGGAGAACTTGACTGCATACTGAGGAGGTAATTCAGCCATTGATTCAGGTGGTGTTGGATCAGGGACCCATCTAAAACCTGCAGGACACCGGACCTCGAGGCCTGGAGTTGCCCACCCCTGGTCTAGAGGCCACGTAAAAATTAAAGGCAGGTCAGATTTGGCCACACTGCCTTGAGTTTCACATGTGTGGTGTTATTGGCTTTAGGCTGTGCTGCAGAAAAATAGTGTCCCTCACCTGTGGACACATCAAACAAGGCAGGCCACCTCTCTGATTTCTTTGATGCTGAGTTTTGAAGAGTGACAACATCCTGTCTTCTATGAGCAAATGTCTTGGAATCAGTCGATTGATGGGTCGTCCTCTCTTCTTTATTTCAGACAGAAATTTTGAGCCGCTGTTGCTCTTGGTGTTCTCCCTTGTTTGATGATGTTCCAAATGCGCAAGTTTACAGCGCCATTCCATACACCAATACCTTTATCCCTTTCTAAACCACACAACATTTATAAAAAAAAAAGCACAAAAAGTAGTAATATTCTCATAATAAATTTTGAAAAATTATAGGGCATTCTTTCTAATATTAAATATTAACTTAATTTTTCTTGATCAGTTTAACAAGCTGAAACGTAAATTAGGAAAATAAATTACATGCATGAGTTAAAACTTAAAGTCACTATGTATGTTTTATTTCAGTCGTTATCAAAAAAAAATATTCAGAGCCCCCCCCCCATGAAACACAGTCCATGCATGGATATAAAGCACAGCACAAAAAAAGGGGAGCCTGTTCTCCACGTTTGTGCTCTTCGGCTTCCGTGTTCACAGGATGACCCGCCCGCACTCATACGTAAAGGAGCAGTTCACGAGTGCGGTGGAAACGCAGGCTCGTTCTTAGCTTTTCGCCGGTTCTTTAGGAACAGCACGAGCACCGGTGTTGTGCCAAAAAAGTGATCGTCTGCCAAAAAGTGATTGCCCGTATTTAAACTGTGTAAATGACTTGCTGATCTGTGAAAAATATGTCAAAACATTTCTCTCGTGAATGATATCAAGTAATTTGAGTAAGAAACAACATTTCTGTCACAAGGTAAAAGCTAGCAATCAGTTTTTTAGCAGCGACTTTAAATATTCTTTATTTAATCAAGGTAAAAACTGTGATCGGTCAGATTTTAAAGAGAATCTGTCCAAGAGAGCAGCAGAAATCAGAACAAATGTAACATTACACTCTATAAAGATATTTAAAAGTGACCAAAGAGGACTGGATTTGTTATAATGTACATGCAATAATGCAGAGTTATAAACCTAATTGAAAAAACCAGGTCATTTCTTCATTTTAAATTTAAGCCCTTCATAATCCTATTGACTACACTCTATTCACCAATATAAGCAAAGACCATTACACATAAAGCGCATAGAACATTGAAAATCACTTTATGGCAGACGATCACTTTTTTGGGCGCAACACCGGCACCTCAGCGGTGGAAAGTAGAAGAGCCAGCTCCTGTCATTCACTTCAAAGAGCAGCTCTTAGAGCCGAAACGGTCGTCACCGACATCACTGTCTGCACCTGTGGCCACGAGAGCTGCAGCGTAAAAAATACTCACCGGCCAGTTCGGCTGGAAACGACCCGCCGTTCGGAAAACCTCCCGAAGGCACTAACCCCTGCTTGAAAGGCCTCTGAGCAACTTTTTCTCATTGACAAGTTTGACTGATAAAGCTAAAAAATAATAAACGATTTTCAATTTCTTTGTGGTTGGTTAGTGTACTTTCCTAGCTACTTTCTTTAGTTACTATGGATTTTTTCAAACATTTTAAAATTTGGGGATAGAACGATTGTAGTGATGTTATAGCAAGTTGAAATATTCCAAAAAACGGTACTACACCATGTAGTACTGGCGAACTTCTGTTATGTGGCCGCGCAAAATGCGCATTCGTGAGTTTTGAAAATAAATAACCGCAATGGCTCGGTCTTCAGGCCATATTGCCCGCCGATTCTGCACTGGCCTCAAAGAATTCGTGCATTTATTCACATTTTGGATGTCACATTTACAAAAGTCAATTCAAGTGCACTAAAACAGGCTACAAAACCCCGTACAAATCACAAAGTGAAAAAATACCATGAAATGAGGCAGCGTGTCTAATCTGACAGGGCCCAACCAGAATTCAACAGTTCGAACCAGAATACTGATAGAAACTGACATTCCATGCATACATCTTACTTCTTTCAATAAGAGGCTTATGAGAAATATATTTTTTCTTACCTCACATCAGACTGAAGCTTCCCCCGCTGTGCACACAGTAACCGCCAAATCTGCCGAGAAAACCGCCCAAAGTTTTCCGCTCGGTCACAGAGTAATGAACGTGGTCACGTGGTCAATCACGTGGTCAATTTCCTACTTAATTATTTTAAGTTTGTAAGCTAAGTCTCAAATAAAATTGTGTTTATCTCCATAATAATTTTACTTATTTAAGTGTTTGCTTTTGTAATGTTTTCTAAAATAAAATTGTTTGAAAATACAGACATCTTTAGTAGTATTTAGGCTATTATATCTGTCAGTGAATTATTCATTTATTTAAAGAATTCCACTTAATATAAGTATTTATGTTTAACACAATATTCCTTATTTAGTTCTACTAATGAAAATTGATGTAGTCAAATCAAATATTTTAAATCATGATCTTCATCATTTTTATTAAGCATGCACAATTAAATTTTTTTGTCATTTTTACAGGGTCCTTGAAATATTTTTTAGAGTGTATTAATAAAGAAACTGGTGCAATCGAGGTGTTCAAGCTCATCCTAAGAACTCCTGAACAGACTGAGAGCTCCATAAACTCATATGAAAAAAGGCTCCTGGTGCTCAAGAAGGAGGAGGCCAACCATCTCACAAACAGGTGACCTGAGAGTTCTTGGACCCTTGACCTCTGTGTAAAGTCTGAGACCAGGAGGAGAGTCATCAACAGGAGATCTCTTCGACATGGGGAGCGTTAGGCCTTATGCACGCTCAGTCATAGGTTTTCAGTGAAGAACCACTGGGTTAGAGGGTCAAAGGTCAAAGAACTCCCAGGCAAAAAGCAATTGATTTCAAGATTTTAATTTCAGTTATGCTATATTCAGTAGTATGACTCAACTACTATTGTAAGGCCACCCCTACAGGGGCCAGAATTTTGTGGTTTCAAGAGCATAATTTGTTTAATGCTTCCTCCAACACTAACTATTGTTCTCTTATAAATTCCCATGAGGCCTCAGGGGGACACGCCCTGATTTCAGTTTAGACGACCAAAGATGACAAACCTGCAGTGAGCTGCATGTAAGGTCAACAAGCAATGGGGTTGTGAGTATGACCTCTGACCCTAAAAGTATCTACTTTTTGACTAAAGACTTTGTCCATAACATTTTTATTTTTATTTTTGTTTGTTTTGTGGTGAAAATTCCACTGCAGGGGTTTAGATTTAAAAGCACAGAATTACACAAAATGAAAAGAAAAACAGTTAAAGCCATTTTTATTTCACTGCTGAACTAGTAACAACTGCTGATGTTGTTTTAGGTCACCGTTATGCATTTTTTCCCTTCACAATTTAGTAACTTGAGGTTTATGAAGCCATATTTTGTCTGCCATAATTATGCTTTTTTTTAGGTACAGACCCTTACAGAATAAATATAATTTTGAGTACAGTATAATCCCTTGAAATGATTTTGATCTCTCTAAGATATTTTATTTCCCCAGATTTTCATGCCAAAGGAGTCAGAATTGAACAGTAATTTTATAGACAGAGTTATCCAAGAGCTGTTTAAGATCAGAGAACTTTAAAATGATTAGTTTTAGATATTTTGAGAATCATCCCATGTTTTGTTTTTTGTTTTCTTGTGTTCTTTTGTTCCAGTTTACATAGACGGTGTGTCAAATTTTAATTTAAGGATATTCATTTGCATTTTGAATTTTTTGATGAGTTTGAGACCAAAATGCAAAAGTTAACTTTTACAATTGGATGAAAAATGAGAAGCTGACACTGAGCTTATAGAAAAACACAAACATAAACACTTGCAATGAAGAAGCAGCTTACACTCACACACTCACTCACTCACTCACTCACTCACTCACTCACTCACTCATAGACAGACAGAAGCTCAAATTAGATTTTTGCTTGATCTGACATTTAACTCGAGGTGCATTAAATCAGGTTCACTTTTGGTGGATTGAATCCACTTACTTAGTAAATTAGTAAACCACTGGTATATGAAAATTTCTCAGGCTGATTAACAAAATAAAAGATTTATAATAAAAGCCATTGAATAAATACATCCTTAGAATATTTATGGGCATTTTGATGTCCTGTCTTAGTTTGTGCAAATTTAATTATTGACCCACAAGACCTGCAGTTCATGGTATTTAGTTTAATTGACAGGGAGAAATCGGAATTTCCTCACTGGACTTTTTCCACAGGTACCTGAGATCATACCTGAGACATTATGAGCCTTTAACAGGAAACTGACCAGGATGACGGCCAGATGTGAACAGCTGATGTCTAAAGAGGTGCAGGAATGCATCCCCAGTGACAACTGCTGAATACTGTGGTTTGAACATCCGTGGCTTTGGTCAATATGAGCACGATGTGCTGAAAGAAGGCTGCATACATATATAACTATTACCTGTGCACTGATCCAGTGATTGTTTTTTTTTTATGTTTGCAGTAAGATTTTCATCGATTAGAACTGGATTTGATCCTGAAGGGATGCAATCCACATTTTTAATGAATTGAAAGAAAAGTATTAGATAGTGACTGTTTCATGTTACTGTTTGTCATGTGGGCCAATTTATATCTAGAATTTACTTTGGACTGATTAAATTTAAAAGCTGATCCACTTCACTAAACAAACACTGACATATGAAAGACTAATGCTTGTTTTCTTTTTGTTTTTAATGCCATAAGAAAGTATAGAAAGCAGGTACATTCATTATAAACATGACATTATTAAACTCTGTCTAATTTTTTGCTAAATTTACAATCACAATAATATAAGATTAGTTTTCACAAAAATCCTCTTCTGGCTTTTAACATCAATACAGTCCTGGCTGACCACCCCAGGTCAGGCTGGTGAAGTTGACCTTAGAAATGTCTAAGGTCAAAAGGGGGATTGTTGGAATATTCATAGTATATGCCACCTATATATCTTATGTACGTTTACTTCCCTGAGAAATTTTTCTGGAAAATAACTTAACTGATGAAAATACAGAAGCTTATAATGTTCCGTGTCATGATGAACTTTGTGTTCGAACTGTACAATGAGCCACACTGATGGAGACTACACAATGATAGATATGGAGACTTCGAGGACACCCTGTTGTTGAAATTATCTGTTTTCTACATTCTGTTTTGTAAATGATGTAACCAAGACTGATATGCTCTGACTATATGACAACTGTAAGTTGAATTAGAAAGTGCCAGTACTTCATGCCATCTCACACGAGTATGGTATGCAGTTCTGACCCGGATTAATCTCTAAACTGTTTGGAAATGGCTTTATTAAATTTAATATTTGGACTCCTTATTCCTGTATGTTTTGTGTCCATTCCTGTTCGAGAAACGAACACGCAGAAACATGAAGGCTTAAACAGCATCAGCACTCACAAACTCTTGGTATTATTTTTAAATTCCTTCACATGAACCTCATGAAACTTCATAAAAACTAATTTCCTTCAATCCCCCTTTTGACCTTAGACATTTCTAAGGTCAACTTTACCAGCCTGACCTGGGTCAGTCAGCCAGGACTGTATTGATGTTAAGAGCCAGAAGAGGATTCTTGTGAAAACTAATCTTATACTATTGTGATTGTGAATTTAGCAAAAATTAGACAGAGTTTAATAATGTCATGTTTATAATGGATGTACCTGCTTTCTATATTTTCTTATGGTCTGAAAAACAAAAAGAAAACAAGCATTAGTCTTTCATATGTCAATGTTGTTCAGTGAAGTGGATTAGCATTTAGATTTAATCAGTCCAGAGTAAATTCTGCATTTAAATTGGCCCACATGACAAACAGTAACATGGAACAGTCACTATCTAATAATTTTCCTCAAATTCATTAAAAATGTGGATTGCATCCCTTCAGGATCAAATCCAGTTCCAATCGATGAAAATCTTACTGCAAACATAAAGAAATGATCACTGATCAGTGCACAGGTAATAGTTATATAATGTATGCAGCCTTCTTTCAGCCTTCAGCACAACGTGCTCATATTCACCAAAGCCACGGATGTTCAAACCACAGTAATCAGCACTCATCCCTGAGATGCATTCCTGCACCTCTTTAGACATCAGCTGTTCACTTATGGCCGTCATCGTTTCCTGTGAAAGGCTCATAATGTCTCGGGTATGATCTCAGGTACCTGTGGAAAAAGTCCAGTGAAGAAAGTTCCAATTTTTCCCTGTCAATTAAACAAAATACCATGAACTGCAGGTCTGTGGGTCAATAATTACATTTGCACAAACTAAAACAGGACATCAAAATGCTCATAAATATTCTAAGGATGTATTTATTCAATGGCTTTTATTATAAATCTTTTATTTTGTTAATCAGCCTGAGAAAAATGAGCTTGAAATTTTCATATACCACTAATTTACTAATTTACTAAGTAAGTGGATTCAATCCACCAAATGAACCTGATTTAATGCACCTCGAGTTAAATGTCAGATCAAGCAAAAGGCTAATTTGTTCTTCTGTCTGTCTATGAGTGAGTGAGTGTATGAGTGAGTGAGTGAGTGGGTGAGTGTATGAGTGTAAGCTGCTTCTTCATTGCAAGTGTTTATGTTTGTTTTTTTTTTTACAAGCTCAGTGTCAGCTTCTCATTTTTCATCCAATTGTAAAGTTAACTTTTGCATTTTGGTCTCAAACTCATCAGAAAATTCAAAATGCAAATTAATATCCTTAAGTTAAAATTTGACACACCTTCTATGTGAGCTAAAGTGAAACAAAAAGAACACAAGAAAACAAAAAACAAAACATGGGATGAATCTCAAAATATCTAAAAAATAATCATTTTAAAGTTCTCTAATCTTAAACAGCTCTTGGATAACTCTGTCTATAAAATTACTGTTCAATTCTGACTCCTTTGGCATGAAAATCTGGGGAAATAAAATATCTTAGAGAGATCAAAATCATTTCAAGGGATTATACTGTACTCAAAATCATATTTATTCTGTAAGGGTCTGTACCCCAAAGAAAAGCATAATTATGGCAGACAAAATATGGCTTCATAAACCTCAAGTTACTAAATTGTGAAGGGAAAAAATGCATAACGGTGACCTAAAACAACATCAGCAGTTGTTACTAGTTCAGCAGTGAAATAAAAATGGCTTTAACTGTTTTTTCTTTTCATTTTGTGTAATTCTGTGCTTTTAAATCTAAACCCCTGCAGTGGAATTTTCACCACAAAACAAACAAAAATAAAAATAAAAATGTTATGGACAAAGTCTTTAGTCAAAAAGTAGATACTTTTAGGGTCAGAGGTCATACTCACAACCCCATTGCTTGTTGACTTACATGCAGCTCACTGCAGGTTTGTCATCTTTGGTCGTCTAAACTGAATCAGGGCGTGTCCCCCTGAGGCCTCATGGGAATTTATAAGAGAACAATAGTTAGTGTTGGAGGAAGCATTAAACAAATTATGCTCTTGAAAAACCACAAAATTCTGGCCCCTGTAGGGGTGGCCTTACAATAGTAGTTGAGTCATACTACTGAATATAGCATAACTGAAATTAAAATCTTGAAATCAATTGCTTTTTGCCTGGGAGTTCCTTTGACCTTTGACCCTCTAACCCGTGGTTCTTCAACTGAAACCTATGACTGAGCGTGCATAAGGCCTAACGCTCCCCATGTCGAAGAGATCTCCTGTTGATGACTCTCCTCCTGGTCTCAGGACTTTACACAGAGGTCAAGGGTCAAGACTCTCAGGTCACCTGTTTGTGAGATGGTTGGCCTCCTCCTTCTTGAGCACCAGGAGCCTTTTTTCATATGAGTTTATGGAGCTCTCAGTCTGTTCAGGAGATCTTAGGATGAGCTTGAACACCTTGTAGCGCACCAGTTTCTTTACTGGCAGCTGATCCAGTCTCCTGCAGCCCCAGTGTTGTTGTTCAGGCTCCTGTTAAAACTGAGAGATTTTCATTAGTTAAATCTTTACTTTTCTCCTAGTTCATATCCGTCCTTTGAGACTTAACTCTGTTTGTCTCAATAATTTACCTTAATTTAGCTTATTTATCTAAAGGGCAAACTGATGTTTATATTATTAGCTTCTGGGATTTTTTCCTTTAATGCTGGATTCAATATCAAATTGTTCAGACATTCAAAATTCAAATGTTCTCTGCTTTTCTCTAAATCTTAGCTTTAAACAAATCTACCAAGTAAATAAATGTAAATGCACAAAAGAATAAATCGGGAACTTGTATTCTATCCTACATGGGCAAACGAATAAGTTTCTTTAGTTCTCTATGTTCTGCTTTGTAGCAGAGCGGCAGCTCAAAGTTTGGCACTTTGTTTTGGGTCTCAGATTCGGCTGTTTCACAAAGTCTTTGCATGCACTGTTTTTCTTTTCTAACATTTCTTTTGAGGTTTTACTAAAACTGAGTTCCTCACGAAAACTTTTTCTTGAAATTTAACAACAATCTTTCTGGAAAATGACCTCTAATAATTTGCAAAAAACTACTTCAACCTGAAATTTTCAAGGCATCTATTTTAGTGGCTTTGTTTCTTCATTATTTATTTTAAAGCAATAAAATCCTGACTCCCTTTTTTTTAATGA
>JACBYM010000784.1:0-22500 GCA_013435755.1 Amphilophus citrinellus
TAACAAAAGGTTAACCTTTACTGTAGGCTGAAGAGGTATCCAAAAATCCAAGTCCATAGAAAATGCAACTAAATAAACAAGAGTCAGGAAGCACACACGAGTGACAGACAGGAACATAACCAGGAATGCAGACACCATGACAAAGGACAATAGGAGACTGATGCTATTTGTACCAGGGCTAATTAGGGGAATAGGGAACAGGTGGGAATGAAGGCTTCAGCTTTCAGGACCCTCTTCTGTCGAAACAGCTCCCAGTTTAGATTTGGTAGACAGACACCCTCTCTGTTTTTAAGATTAGGCTTAAAACTTTCCTTTTTGATCAAGCATATAGTTAGGGCTGGATCAGGGGACCCTGAACCCTCCCTTAGTTACACTGTAATAGGCTTAGACTGCTAGAGGGTTCCTATGAGTGTTTCTTCTTCACTTTACCTCTTTTCACTCTGTTTATACCCCACTTTGCATTAATTGTTAGTTATTATTAATCTCTGTCTCTCTTCTACAGCATGTCTTTTGTCCTGTCTCCCTCCCCTCACCCCCAACTGGTCACAGCAGATGACTGTTAAAAGGGAGTTTTTCCTTCTCACTGTCACCAAGTGCTTGCTTAAATGGGGTCTTCTGATTTCTCTGTAATTACTGTAGGGCCTTTACTTTACAATATAAAGCTCTTTGAGATGACTGTTGTTGTGATTTGGCACTATATAAATAAAGCTGAATTGAATTGATTAGGTGGCGCTTTGACCATATGGCGTTATTTCCAATGCCTTTCTGAGAGCTCTCCACTCATGCAGTGCTGACCAAATGTATTTATTTATTTAAATGTATTGCACTGCACTGTAATTGTATACAAATATTGTCTAGTAAGTGGTAGATATTGTACAACAGATTGTGTTAAGATTTTGTAGTGTTCAACAGTCTGATGGAAACTTGTGGTTCTGTATGTGAGGCTTGTAAAAGGATGGAACTAGGGCTTGATGTTAAATATGTCTGTCAGGACATGTGCCAGTTGTTCTGCACACCCTTTGAGTACAGAGCCTGGTATCGGGTCAGGGCTGCCAGCTTTTCCTGGATTTATCCTTCTTAGGATGTTATAGAGGTCTGCTGGGTCCAGACACAGCACCTGTTCCTTAGGGTGTGGGGTGGTCTTCCCTGCAGGTGTGTTGTTGTGGTCTTGTAGTCTGTGACATTTTTTTTGCCCTGCCACAGTCTCCTGGTGTCTCTGTGGTCCTGAAAATGCTTACATATTTTCTGTCAATGGTCCTTTTTTTTAGCCAGTCTGATTGCTTTGTTCAGCCTGGCTTATTGCTGTTCTGAGGGCAGCTGTATCGCCCGATCTAAAGGCAGGGTCACTCGCTTTCAGCAGGGTGTGCGCCTCATAAGTCATCCACAGTTTCTTGTTTTGCCCTGGTTGTGATGCGTTTTGTGGTCCAGACATCCTCTATACATTTATAGATGTAGGCCGGTACAGTCTCAGCATATTCCCCAATGTCAGTTTCCTGGTCCTTGGTGTGAGCTTCTTTGAGCACAGACCAGTCAGTGCATTCAAAGCATCCGTGCAGTGTTGTCATGGCCCCCTCTGGCCACACTCTCACAAGCTTTGAAGAGGGCTTTGTCCAGGTGAGCAAAGGTCTATACGCCAGAGTCAGCATCACAGAGATGTGGTCTGATGATCCTAAGTGGGGGCAGGGGGCTGTTTTAAATGCTGTGTTGACACTGGTATATGCATGATCCAGTATGTTGTCTCCCCTGGTCGTAAAGTCCACATTTTGATAAAAGTGAGGGAGAACTTTTTTCGTGTTTGCCCAGTTGAAGCCCCCAGCAACAACAAATCAGAATGTGTATTTTGCAGATCACTGATGCAGTGACAGAGGATATCCAGGGCCATATTGGTGACAGTATCAGGTGAAACATCGATGATGAATATGACTGATATTCCCATGGAAGGTAGAAGGGTCGGCATTTGACTGACAAGAGCTCAATGTCTGGTGAGAAAGGGTCCCTTTTCAGTCTGTATTTCATCTATTGCTGATGTAATTGTATAAACCTCCGTCCTGTGTTTGACCCCTGAAGATGCTGTTCCTATCAGCCCGGCATGTTGTTGGCACAGGTAATAGCATTGTCTCACTGTTGTTCAGCCAGGTCTCGCTAATCACAAAAGCACAGCAGTCTCTGACCTCCCGTTTTGATGCCATGTTCAGCCTGATGCAGTCCAGTTTATTTTCCAGAGAGCGGATGTTTGCCAGCAGAACCGATGGTAGCGTTCTGTGGGAGTTAGCTTTAGCCTGGGCGCTAGCTCCGCTGCCGGTTCTCCGCTTCTGCTTCCCGCCTTCGGAAGCGGCCAGATGTGTTGTAGGGTATCGGTGCTGAGCGGCCCTCACCCTGTGTGTGCAGCAGTCTGAGACTTTCCAGTAAATCCCTTGTGTTTGAATCTATGAAGTCCGTGTCCTGTGCTGTATACAGTGACAGCAGGTTATGTAGGTCATAGGACTTCCTTTCACAAAAAATAGCATATTTATCTGTGTTTTTATCAGTACTTTCTTCTGTATTTCTGCTGTGAGTGCGTGCAGCTGCAGCCAACAAGGGGACTGCCATTTCCTGTCCGTTGTGTTTCCTTACTTTTCCAGCATAAATAACTGTTGGCTATCAGATGCAAACATCCTTCTTTTTCTGCCCATGGGCACCTGTGACTTTATGTTATTTAATTTAGTTTGTTCAGATGACATTTTCACTTAAAACCACCATAGTTCTCCCAGATAGAAACTATCATTTCCAGGCATCTCAGTGTGGCTATTTCGTGTTCTCACAAAGCACCATTCTATGCGGTCCAACTGATCAAACACACCACACCAGGTACACGCTCACATTTATTGAAAGATGTTCAGGCCCAGCTCTGATCTGATGAAGGATCCTCCAGTCCCACAGCCAGTCAATATGTTTTTATTATTTCTAGCTCATATCAGATACCTGGCAGATAAATCATTGAGTTATGATGTGGGAGGAATTTACTCCACATTCTGTGAACCTGAGTCACATCTGCTTCTTCAGGTACTATGTGGTGTTTTTACACAGAAATCTCAGAGAAGACAAAGATTTAAAGATAGATCTGTCTTAAAATGAAGATGAATTTGAAAAATCACCATTTTAAATATGTACTGTGATTTAAATTGAAACATGGTAATCAGTATCCACAAAGGTCCTCAAGAGTTATTCCAATAATACACTGTGCGGACAATAGTACATTTATACTATACATTTATATAATAACTCTAAATACACTGCCACCTACACGTTACACCTGCGGGAGCTGGGCATCAAACCTAGTCCATTTTGCCGAAATTTCATTGCACCAACTCAAAATGGTGCTCAGTGGTTTGTATGGACCCCACATGCTTGTTTGCATGCCTGACAATGCTGGGGCATGCTCCTAATGAGACAACAGATAGGGGCTCTCACCTGAATGATCCAGACCTGCAAAGTGCCAAAACATCTGGTTTTATTGAGGTGGTCACAGTTGCTGAGGATCAGCTAATTAAATGTATGTGATTATCAGCTGCTGCTTTTAATTCCTATGGAATCAGTAAGGGTGTAATTAGTTTGTCACACAAATTAAATAAATAGTGACATGATATTGTCATGTATTGCTCATTTGAGGAAATATATGAATAATTTTAAAACCGGCCATTTGATTTTTTTTATGTCCCGATATGTAAAACTTCCTTTTCACGACTGTATACGTCTTAAAATTATAAAGTAAATATCAAAGTGCAGTTTTAATTATGGAATTAAAAGAAAGACAAATTGCAGTTTACTACAGGGAAAGCTATAAAAATATGCAAAACCATATTTCTGAGAGAATATGATTGTTCATGTTTGTATTTCGGCATGCAGTCTCTTTCCTTTTTAGTGATACAATAACAGTGTTTTAATAAGCCTCTTTAGCATTTCCAAAAAAGCTGCTCAGTGACATTAAGCTACTGAAAAAAATGCAAAGTGCCCTGTGATGGTTCATGGCTGCTATATACTTAAAATTCAACTGAATAATTTAAATTCAATCACATATTAGAAATCAAACTACTGTGCTGCTTAAAAGTATGTTTAGTAATTTCTTGAGGTTATTTAACAGAAAAAAAAATGATATTGTACTCATAAATATAGACAGATTAGCCTTTAATTACATCTTCCAACATTCCCATAAACTTATGATTAATACATTAAAAATACATAGGGGTGTTTCTCCCACCATATTTGAATACAGTGGCTGGGATGGACATCTCCTTTGTGACTAATTGTATTTTACGTATGTAGCTAGGGAATGGACACACACACAGTACACCACAGGTGGAAGAGAAGTCATAGGTATTGAGTCTGGAGTCTGAAGGTGCACCTATGTTTTATCATCTGTGAAGGCGTCCCCTTCACTGAAGAAACATAAACACAAAGGAAAAAGAAAACGCATCTTAATAAAAATGTCGTCCTCTTCCTCCTCGCCTCAAGCTTTATCTCCTGAACTGAATTCCGAGCTCATGCAAATACATGCATAAGCGTGCTTATTTATTCCCAATATTGTTGTAATGACTGATTTTCAGCAGACATGCGATGTGCAATCAGACATGCACAAGTGTGTTGGGGATGTTACCACCACCAGGACTGTGACATGCTACCTAAACCAGGGTTTCTGGCAGAGGTTCGCTCTCTGCTGAAAGCAAGGGATGCTGCCTTCAGGTCTGGCGCCTCGCAGACACTCAGGAGGGCACTGTTGGTATAAAGAGGGCCAAAGCCACATATGCTCAGAAGATACAGGGAATCTTCTTCTCCCAGGATCTACGGAGCATGTGGAAGGGCATTAAGTGCATCACACATCACATCACTGATTCTGGTCATAATTTTTACAGACAGAATAGGCCCAGCTGAGGGGCGTCTGGTTCGGTGGCCTCAGGATCTCATCGGAGCACTAACTTCAGGCTCATGATGAGGCAGTTCACGGCTGATTGTGAAGTGGCTGGGATAAGAATTAGCACCTCCAAGTCTGAGGCCATGGTCCTCAGTTAGAAAAGGGTGGATCTCCCACGCTGAGTCACTGCCCCAGGTGAAGGGATTTTACGTATCTCGTGGTCTTGTTCATGAGTAGAGGGATAGTGGAATGGGAGATCAGCAGATACAGTGATGCCAGCAGTGATGTGGACACTGTGGAGCTGAGCATAAAAGCGAAGCCGATGATTTACCAGTCGATCTATACTATATTGCCCAAAATATTCACTCACACATCCAAATAATTTAATTCAGGCGTTAAAATCATTTCCATGGCCACAGGTGTAAAAAAATCAAGCACCTAAGCACGCAGACTGCTTCTTCAAGCAATGTTTGAATGTGTAAATGGCCTTGCCCCCAATTTTATTTGTCAGTTAACACAAAAATATAATCAGTGATGTCAGTAACCTGACATTACTTAGTAACGCGTTACTCTAATCTGAGCACTTTTTTTGGAAACGAGTAATCTAACGAGTTAATATTTACAATCAGATTAAAGTTATTTATCCAAGTCACTGTACATTACTATTTGTGTCATTTTCCTCAGTAAAAAGATATATTTTTGCTTTCTTCTTGCATCTTGGGGAGTGATGTCTGGCCGATGCTATAATAAAGTCACATTTTCAGCATGAGGACAATAATAGCACACAGTGACACAAACGTAAACAATGGAGGAAGGAGATACATGTGCGTTTTCTAAACCTGGCCAGAAGAAATGCTGAAGAATGTAATCATAGGTTTTTGTGACCCCCAAATGACCAGACCATGGATGCTCATAGGCTAACTGCAGTACACTGTGCCTGTACCCCTTGAGAACCACCACCTGACATACCACCCCCCAGTCTTCCTCTTTCCCCTCCTGCTCGGTCGGGCGACTTTTTATTGAAAGTCATCTTATAAGAAAAGGAGTGGGCCTTTTTCTCATTTGCTGCTTCTGTTACTGCTGAAAAACATTTGGTGAGTGTAGCATCAGTTTTGTGAGCGTGGCTCAAAGACTCACATGACACAGGCAATGGCAGACTCTCAGCCGAGGCTTTAGCCTTGTTCGGTTCGAATGAGATGACCTCTGATGGACCGATGGAGCAGAAATTAGCTTCCTTCGAAGGGTGGCTGGCCTCTCCCTCAGAGATAGGTTGAGAAGCTCAGTCATTCATGAGGGGCTCGGTGTAGAGCTAATACACCTTCACACTCAAAGGAGCCAGATGAGGTGATTCGGGCATCTGACCAGGGAAATCAACATAAATGTCTACAAGACACCAAAAAGCAACATTTATTGCAACGTCATATTTTCAAAGATAGGCTGTATAACAAATATAAAGAAAAAAAACTAAAAACCTGAAATGTGTAAATATGTCTTCTTTGAACACTTTGTTTCTGTTAATGTGACGTACACATTAAAAAAATCTTAACTTTAAAACATTAATATAGTGACATATACTTCTTCTATACTTCTGTCAACACTTTAGAGGTACACTCTTTAAGGCTGTATAACCCTGGTAAACAAGTACTTTGCCCCTCTTTTTACTTTCTCATCATTATGGGGAGAAGCTGCCATTCTTCTTCAAACTCTGACATGAGATCTGGGTCACAGCTGAACACTTCATGAAGAATGTCTTCAGCTTCTGGAACAGTTTTGTAAGAATTCTTCAAACTTCTTTTTTGACACGATGGCGAGCTGTGCAGCTGCAGCACTGCCAACCAGTGTTCCTATCCACTTCGACAGAGCTGTAGAAAGTTCTTGGGTTTTTCCTTGCCTGAACTCACGTAAGACCCTCTTGTATCTTTTCACAAGTTGCCAGGGATTTACAGCTAAAATTGAAAGTAATAAAAATAATACATTCTAAATACTGGGGTAATAAAATGAATTAAAGCTATATACACAGAAGGGGAAATGATTATTTGATCCCTGCTGAATGTGTAAGTTTGCTCACTAGCAAAGAATTGAAGAGTCTCTAATTTTTTTTACATAAAAGTTATAAATTGATTTGCATGTCATTGATTAAAATAAGTATTTGATCCCCAAGCAAAACATGACTTAGTCCTTGGTGGAGAAACCCTTGTTGGTGCGAACAGTAGTAAAACATTTCTTGTAATCATCTCTCTTCAGAATGTCAGAAGGCCTCAGTTTTCAGTATCCACCAACACTATTTTGACTTTCCCTCTCCTCTTTTGTCCGGCAGTGAGGGCAAACAGTGGCTTGGTTATGGAAGAACAGCTAAGAATGAAATGCTGATAACAGAACACCATCCAGGGGAACGATTTAATCCCCTTAACTAATGGTGTGCAGCCATCGTCCTCCATCAAGTCAGCTTTTGTCATCCATCATAAGCCAGCCCTCAGCCAGTCACAAAGAGGGGAGACAAGACAGGTTGTGCTGCCAATCATTATTTTATTTCTCACAAGGGAAAATAACAAACATGAGGTAGGAGAAATCAGAAGTATCAGTCATGACATGGATGCATGGATGAGTAAAGCATGTGTGTTAATGTTGGCAGCAAGGTGAAAGGAGAAATAAGCCAAAAACTGGGGGTGTCGTTCCTAGGAGGGAGAGAGAAAAAGCACTCTGGTGTACTTAACCCTTTCACCAAGCCATCGCCGCAGATACACCTGTTACCAGCCTTTAACACTGAGCGTATCACCACCAAAACCTCTGCTCAAGCACATTCTGCGTTACCGTAATTACACAACAGTTTGTCGAAAAAATGCAAACAGTTTCTGAAAGCTGAGAGATTGCACTTCACATCCAGCATGGGGTTATTATGGTAATTGATGCCAGAAGTCCACGAATGGCAGGACATTTGAAATATGTTGTGTCTGAATGACACGGTCGGTGTTAATGGATTAAACCATGTGGTAGGCCTTACACCGATGTAACCCAATCAGCTTAACGACCCACTCCACAATTGAACCTGTTGAAAAGGAAACCTTACACAATATATAAAGAGGGAAGGGGCCATAACACCCCCCTCCATAAAAACAAAGTTCTAAGAACTTAAAGTGTAAGTCAGTTTTCAGACCAGTAATCCAATTACAATATTTCTATGTGTCCCAAGAGAAAGCAAAATAATTTAACTATTTTCATCCAGATATTAGTCACAAGCCACACCAGCACATTATCATCCACCAACTCAGCAACACTGGTAAGAGAATGGGAGATGGCTACAAGCACAGGTAAACAACATGGGACAATAAGCAATACAGTTGTAGTCTATGGGTGCATGAGATAAAGTGTCAGCAATAACATTATCCGAGCCCTTGATATGGCGAATGTCCACTTTGTATGGCTGAAAAAATAAAGCCTATCGCATCAGCTTCTGATTGTGCAGAGTCCAAACCAGCGCCACCACTTCGTTTGAATAACAAAGTAAGCAGACGCGCACCCCACGCTGTCGCTGATGCCAAGCTCATTTATTTTCTCTTGCTATATCATTGCACTATAGTATTATTTCACCGCAATTTGAAATCTACCACCTGGCATGGCCAGTTTCATTCACTATGTGCACGTGAGATCTCATAATGGTCCTGTTCCCACTTGATTTCACAGGGCTACAGAAAGCAAAATGGTGACTAGCGTGAAAGCGAGGGGAAAGAATCATAAGTTAATTCGTGTCCAATAGATTACATTTCGTGAGTATTGCACGAACTGCTGTGAAACTGGGTTGGTATGTATGTACCTAGGTATGTACGTCTGTGAAACAAGTGGAAAACGGGAGCACAAATGACAATTTCGAGCTTCCTATTAAACATGCATTCCCAGGAGCTCAGTGTTGTCAACTTTTTTCCCCAAAAAGCAACAAATTTAGTGATTTTTAACCAGCCAGTTCTGCGACTTGTGGAAATAGCTGAGTTGCCGAGTTTTGTGTACAAATAGCACTCATACTGCATTCTTTCATACGCTTTGGCATTGCCCTGATCTTGCTTTCACGACCCTGAAGCTAATTAGCATGCTAAGATCTGTGTTCCCATGTTCATTTATGGAATATTTTTAGACTGTTGACTTATGGTGAAATTGTCTGTGCAAAGCACAAAATTGTCACACAGTTTACAAAACCATGTAGCTGTTAGCTGAATTAACAGCTTGTTCTTTTGTGATTGACATGACAGTGCATGGCACCGTGTCACCTTTGTCTATCATCTGAATTAGATAAGGCTCAAATAAACAAAGCTTATTTGGGCATGTATGAAACATTAATGAACATAAATCAATTGTTATTTATTTTTAAAATAATTTTCTATATTGCTTTTGGCATGCCAACCTTCCCAACAGGGAAGGTATCTCACACACCTTGGTAGGGCAAAGAAAGAAGATCTTCAGTCAAAGAAAACTGCAGTCTGCTTGGAGTATTTTGACATTTTCCAGGATATATGTCAACCTGAAAAATCTGAGCAGGACTAAAAGAGAGATAATACCAACTCACAGATCTCAAATAGAGGCTAAAACAAGTTGGGCTTAGTGAAATTGACATAGATTTGTGCCATGCCGGTCCAGAGGGGAAGGAGAAGTTGGTCAAACTGCTTGAAAAGCATAATGATATTTTCTCCAACCACAGACTAGACTGTGGTGAGGCAAAAGACTTTGTACATCGCATTAGACTTACTGATGAGAGACCATTTAGCTTCCCCTATCACCATGTGCCACCAGCACATAACCAAAAGGTGCGGCAGCCCCCAGCTAATGAAACTCATCTACCTGCCCTACTACTAGTCCTTGCAACTTCACTGGTACATCTGCCTCCCTCTCATTACACCTGCACCATCGAGAGCATCATGCGTGGGAGCATCACCACCTGGATGGGAAACTGCACTAAGCAGGACTTCATGGCTCTAAAAAGGGTGGTTCGTTCAGCCGAACGGACCATCAGAACCACCCTCCCCAACCTGCAGGACATTTACACCAAGCAGTGCAGGCTGAGGGCCATGAAGATCCTAAAACAGCCCAGCCACCCCGGACACTCTCTCTTCTCCCTGCTCCCATCAGGCCGGCGTTACCGCTGCCTGAGGACTAAGACTGAAAGGTTGAAGAAGAGTTTTTACCCACAAGCCATCTGTCTGCTCAACTCTGAGTCCTAACTGGACTATTATTGCACATTGTAAATATTATAATCTGTAATTCCATGTAAAAGTGTGTATAGTGTATAGTATATAGAGTATAGTGTATAGTGTGAATTACTTATTTTTATTTTTATTCTTCTTATTTATATGTGTGTGTGTATATATGGTTGCAGGTACAAAATACATTTCACTGTGCATTGTACTGTGTATAACTGTGCATGTGACAAATAAACACTATCTTATCTTATCTTATCTTATCTTATCTTATTTACACACATATATTATGTCTTGCTTCTACTGACTTTCAGTGCTCTTCTCTCCAGAACATACCTCCATCCATCATCTGCAAACATCATAGAGTGAAAGGGAAGACTTACAAGATGGCAGTGAGACCTGCTATGATGTATGATTTGGAGACAAAAAGACAGGAGGTAGAGCTGAAGATGTTAAGATTTTCATTGGGAGTGACTAGAATGGATAGGATTAGAAATGAGTATATCAGAGGGACAACTCAGCTTGAGTGATTTGGAAACAAAGTTAGAGATGCAAGGCTGAGATGGTTTGGATGTGTGAGGGGAGAGATAGTGGATACAGTATACTGGACAAAGAATGTTAAAGATGGAAGTGCGAGGAAGGAGCAAAAGAGGAAGACTACAAAGAAGATTCATGGATATATTGACTGGTGATATGCAGAGAGTTGGTGTGACAGAGGAGGATGCTAGGAATAGAATGAGGTGGAGGCAGATGATCCACTGTGGTGATCCCTAAAGGGAGCAGCTGAGAGAAGAAGAGGAAGAAGGGATCTTTTAATCCCAACCATCCCAAAATTTAGAATATGACAAACAAAATCCGAATGAAATATGAGAACAATTTACATGATTTTTAAAATACCAAGGGGTCAAAATGACCCCTGCTGGGTGATCGATCTATCTATCTATCTATCTATCTATCTATCTATCTATCTATCTATCTATCTATCTATCTATCTATCTATCTATCTATCTATCTATCTATCTATCTATCTATCTATCTATCTATCTATCTATCTATCCATTCTCATATACAACTTTTTTCTTGTTGGCTTCAAACAGTTTCTGTTCTCTTCTATAAGCATTAATATATAATCCCAAAACAGGACAGCCATCTATACTTGATATTTTATTATTTGTACGCAGCCTAGTCTAAGCCTACTTTTGAATTCTGTTTTTATTCTGTACTTGCTCTCAGAATGTTAAAACACCACCGAGGCTGCAGCTGAAAGAATAAAAGCTAATCCTGGCTTTTAAACATTGATTTAATGAAATACTTGATTATACTCCATCAGATTCTCCTGTGTCTTAATGATAGAGGTGTAATATTGATACGTCTCTAACACAGTTTACATTTTTCCAGCTTTCCTTTCTGGTTTCTACTTTCATATTAAACTAATGTACAGTGCTTTCCTCTCACACTCACACCACTGCTTGGTAATCTCTGTTCTCATGGTATAGTTTTATCTTCCTTTGGAAAATAAGCTGCTTTTCTGACAGTACACTTTTCCATAATGATGCCAACACCACCCCTTTCATGTGAACCAGGGGAAACCCTGGATTAACTTAGCATGTTGATAACCAGCTTCTTGTGACCTGCTTTTCCTGATTGCCAGTATTAGGGTAAGGGAATCCAGATAAGTGAAAGACACCCTGGGTATGCTGAACATGATTTTTAGTACAGGGCCCAGGAACAGAAACAGCAATGGCATTTTGAAGAAGTCATTCTGGTTCGATGGTTAGCTGTATTTAACTATAAGATCTAAATCAAACTGAAAAACTTTAAAGCAAAAAGACCTGTTCCTGGTGTTGTTGCTATACTCACTGCCTTGCTTGCAATTGAGGAAAAAATTGCTAAAAAATCTTCCAACCCAGTAAATCTCACAAACATTACATCCTGCCTTATAAAATTAGACAACTTGTGGCATATCTTGTTTATGTCTGTGTTTTCTTTTCATCTTGTTAATCATTTGAAATGGACAATAGTGTAAACCTTTTTTTTAACATCTTGATTGAAATATATATCAATGTGACCAACATGGTTGAGAAGTAGAAAGAAAACAGGTTGCCTCTCCTTAATATTAATGAATTAGTTGAGCTGCATGTAACACATCACAGTGTAATTAAATGATACGGGTGAGCATCAATGAGTGCGTGTATATTAGATGTGCTACTTAATGCGACTTGGCAAATCCAAGCACTCTATCGATCAGCCGCTTAATGTTCTCAGGCTCAGCCTCAACCCTTGACCTCCATTTAATTTTCCAGTCATTACATCATGATTTAGTGCAGCTGCAATATGATGATACATCCAGAGTCCGAAAACAGAAGAAAGAGATGGCAAAAAACATAAATAAATTAAAAAAAAAATAGAGATATAATGCCACCTTTACCCATCTCCTCCAAGGTTCAGAACGATGATTGTTGTTAATGGCTGAATGCTAATTATAACTTTATTGCTGGCATGCAAGTATTTGAAGCCAGTTATATCCCATCAGGCCTGGCCTCCAAAGCAGCCATGCCAGCAGACATTTTGGAGCCTTTAGTAGATAAGTATTGATAAGTCTGTGATTTGGATAAGTAGAGGGCATAGGAGGGAAGGTCTTTGTTCAGGGTGAACAGACAAGAGACAGGAAAGGAAAGGTATTGATTCGCACTCCAATACAGAAAATTCAACAACAGTGTAAGCGTATGGTCCTGCATAAAATATTGTGAGCTGAGATCAGTGAGGTGTCAGGGAGAATCGTGCTTTAAAGAGAGAGGTGGAGCTGCTGGGATAGGAGTCAAACAATAAGGTAGGAAATGGTCACAAACCTTTACTCAGTGATTATGCTAGTGATTCTCACGAACAGAGATAAAGATGGATTACAGAATGGATCAAGTGGGAATAATTCCAGGGGCTGAAGAGCTCAGGGGTACTCTAAAGCAGCATGTCTATGAGAAGTTTATAGATTGCACTTAAAAATCAGAGGACACAATCTGAATTCCTTCAAAAAACTGAAGGATTGAAAAAACGATATTTTCTGCTCCCAAATCCTTTAAGAAAATCATACTGATCTAGTTTTATTTTTGGGTAATACAATTTGTCAAGAGTGAACCAAGTAAGACTGTCTCCCTAATTCCGTGGAATTTAACCCTTGTCAATTACATTCCAATGGCCATATATATATATATATATATATATATATATATATATATATATACATATATATACACACACACACACACACACACATACAATAGGAAACAGTAGCTCTGCATTTTGCCACAAATTCTGTACTGGTCAGGCATGTTGAGAGACGTTGCAGCAGTTGTATCAAATAACTGAAGTGCTTTTCTTTCTGCACGAGAGTGATTATAGATGAGCTGCCCCTGGGCAAGTGCAGACATGAATACACAAGTGTTTTCCTGAGCTAAAAATGAAAGCTTTGAAGCAAATTTTGTAACTTTTACATATTAATGGCGACTTGTGATGAGAGCAACTGCTGACTGCCTGCCTGCTGCTGCTGCTGACTGAGAAATTTCACAGTGTAAAAGCTGAGCTTTTCAGGAACTAAGACAAAACATTTTTTTCATTCTTGGGGCCTCAGGAATATACTGACAAGTGTCCTGGCGACATCCGTCACCTGGTGTTTTTGTGGTACATCATTAGCCCCTTTTGTGTGTGTGTGTGTGTGTGTGTGTGTGTGTGTGTGTGTGTGTGTGTGTGTGTGTGTGTGTGTGTGTGTGTATGTGTGTGTGTGTGTGTGTGTGTGTGTGTGTGTGTGTGTATGTTTGTGTGTGTGTGTGTCCGAGCGCATTTGTGAATACATGCATGTCATCTTCCCCTGTGTCCAAAACCCTTCAAAGACAGCAAAATGTATATGAATGAAACCCAGTAAGCAACCACTTAAACAAGAATAAAGACACAAACCCAGGCCACGTGGTGATCTATGCCGTGAGGACAGCCCCACCCCCATCAAAGACACCAGAACCACCAGAGTATAAACACAACACAGATCAGTGATGACAATCCAGAAATCTCAAGTGGCCTCAATCCACAGCAAAGGCCAAAAAGCAGTGGATACTTGCATACCAACCCAAAAACATGCAGGAAGGTCTCCACCACTGCCTGGGGTCCTCGCCAAGATCCAACAGAGGCCAGACGGCACATCCTGGTCCCGCCCAGACAGCATGGGCATCGAGAAAGAGGAGCCCACAGCACTGAATGAGTTGAGGGACAGCGAACAGACCCAAAGTCAAGAAAGGACAGCAGCCAGCACAGCTGGGGTGCCAGGGCACAGCTGCAGTGGCACAGGATGACCAGACCCACAATATGCTCACCTGAGCACCCTACCACAGCAAAAGGTGCCCACCCAGGAGAGCCAGGTCCCACAGGGAATGATAAATTCTTATATAGTGCTTTTCTACTCTAGCTAAGCACTCAAAGCGCTTCATACGACACATTTGCATTTACCCATTCACACACACATTCATACAAGCACTGTTTTCCATTTCAAAGTGCTTTCTATATAACACATTCATATCAGAGAGCAACTTGAGGTTCAGAATCATGCCCGAGGATACTTTGGTATGCAGACTGGAGCAGTCAGGAATCAAACCACCAACCTTCTGATTAATAGATGACCTGCTCTACCTCCTGCGCCATAGCCACCCAGGACACCACAGTGCAGGGGGGCTGCTCAAGGGAAAGTGGAAAGGGAAGAGGAATGGGAGAGCCACAAAGCCAGGACCCATCAGCTTCTACCCATCCTCTGGTCACACCGCCCCCAGCATCCAGCGCCACCCCCACCCCACCCAGAGCTGGGAGACACACAGGCGACACAAAAATGGACCACTCTTTTTTTAATAGTTATATATTGTGTATATAAATTATTTATTCAAGTCTATCCCACAATTTCCCAGTTGAGGAACATGTATAAATTATTATTTATTATTTTCCAGTTGTCTGATTGGAATATTTTGGTTTTTAAGTGTGAGTGTGAGCCCCACTTAGTTGTGTAACGAGCTTATCCTACCAGACACATGGCCAGGCTCCAGACATAGGAACCGCACAAAAGCCAGCCAACAGTGGCAAAGGCAGCCACAGTCAGCCCATCTCTACCTCCACTCAACCCCATGGAGGGCCAGCTCCCCCACAACACTCAGGCTCGAGCAGCACAGCCCCGATCCCACCCCACAAGT
Source organism: Amphilophus citrinellus (assembly GCA_013435755.1). Classification (NCBI taxonomy): domain Eukaryota; kingdom Metazoa; phylum Chordata; class Actinopteri; order Cichliformes; family Cichlidae; genus Amphilophus; species Amphilophus citrinellus. Next base: position 15,291 of record JACBYM010000784.1, read on the forward strand.
CCAAACACCCCGCCACTGACCGGCACCTCAGGCCAGGGAAAGCACCCAGACAGCGCCAGCCAGCACTGCCTCTGAAACCCCGGGACCGAATGGGGCCCTAAGACCCCCCCAACAGTGCACAGGACCCCACCGCACAAGCGCCCACATTGTCCAGGCAGAACCGGTCAACCATGCAACCTCCACTGGAACATAAGCCAGTTCATTCATGCTGGGGTGCCTGGATCAATCAGTCACTGCCTGCAAGAAAAGAAAAAATTCTGGGCGGGATCTTGGAGCTGCAACACAGATTAGAAGAGTTATTAACACCAAACACTCAACTTGTATCAATAATACCAGTGACAATAATCTCAGTCATACACTTAAATAAATCCAATCAATAATAATAATGTACTTAGTAAGGAAAATTTATGGTGTCCATTGTGGTATTCATTGATAGGCAAAATAAAGATTCTGGAGTTATGTTTAATAAGAATGGAGACCATGTTTCAATAAAGTGTGTCACTGATATGTGCTCAGTCAGGAGCATTAACCAATGATTAATATTAAGCAGCTGTTTATCTTTCCAATTAACAAATATTGTTTTCTTGGCGATGGATAGAGCTGTAAGTGTGGGTTTTGCTTGTTTGATTGGAAGATCGTTTGCAGTTAAGTCACCAAGGAAGCACAGATGAGGAGATAAAGGGATTCTGCAGCCCAAAACGGAGGAAAGTCTTTGAGTGATTTCAAGCCAAAAATGCTGGACAGGTGAGCAGAGCTATAATGCGTGAAAATAAGTGTCTGTGGTGTTTTCAGTACAGAATAAGCAAAAAACATTTTGTTCAACATGTGCTGTGTGATATGAGTTCTGTTCAGGATTTTGTATTGAATGAGTTGTAAATCATTGAAAATGTATTTCCACAAATCTGTATCTAATAATTCTGAAGACAGTGGAAAGTATTTTTCCCACTGGCAAATATATTGAGTCTGTGACTGAAATTGATCTATACAAAGAAAGAGTTAAAATCTCTTTTAGAAATCTAGGTGGTTGTAAAGGGCTATTAAGCATATGAAATCTTTTCTTAATAGTGTCCATTCATTGCTGGTATGAAGAACAATCCCATTGCCTAATCCAAATCTTTGAAACAGGTTTCTCTTGAAAGAGGTGATGGAGGTGTGTGATTCCTTTCTGTAGAAAAAACATTTTAGCTTGGTATATACTGCAATTACTCACTCTCAGAAATTGGCTTACTTGGAGAAAGAGGGCAATAAAAATGTAGAACAGTGAAGATCAGTTTCAGGGGCATCTCACACTTGAGTATTACCAGATATTTAAATTTTTATTTAGCAGGAATGTTCAGAGTGTACCCTGGCTCTTTCCCTGTGGTAGCTGAGGTAGGCTCCAGCCTACCTCCACAACTCTGAACTGGATAAGCTGAAGAGGATGGATGGATGGATGGATGGGTGCATAGATGGATGGATGGATGGATGGATGGATGGATGGATGGATGGATGTTCAGAGCTGACTAGAAGATCTTAATTCCTTATTTCTTTTTTAGACTTGGAAAAAAAAAACATGGACAAATGGACAATTTGATGCCAGTGACTTGGTTCAATATTGACTCTTCTTCACAGTAACGCCTGTCATGGTAAAGATACACACCTGAGTTATCAATTATCAAAGCAGATATTGAATGGAAAGTTTACTGGGAAGGAAACGTTTGGTATGAAAACATGCACAACAAGGATGACTGCAGGTTTGACAGGAATGTCTTGTCAAGAGTAAGATAAGAAACAGCAAACCTGGAAGTTCAGAGAAACTGAGAGCTGCTATCAAAGCAACCTGGGCTTCAATGACAGACCGCCAGGCTGTCAAAGGTCTTTAACTGTAATCCATAATCATGAAAATTTTGCTTTACATTTAATGAATTTATAATAATAATAATAATAATAATAATAATAATAATAATAATAATAATAATAATAATAATAACACTGTCATTATTCCAGTGAAAATAACAGTGAGTGTTGTTACTCACTTTCTTCCAAAGGCAGAAGATTGGCCCAGTCTATGTTACCAAATAAAGACCATCAGAGTGCTTGGATTTGGTCACATGTTTTGTGTTGATTCAGTTAGTATTTAAATAATAAGGGCTTCTGCAGGTCCAGAGCCCGCATTGACCACACCCCAGAGCACCACTGCACTCAAGGACAGCACCCACCACCACCATGACAAAAGGTGGTTTCAATCTCAGCATGCAGATGGGCCCCAAGATTGGGGGCCTGTCTGCATGTGACACCAGTCACCCATCCAGTCAACAATACAAAGAAACAAACAAAAAAAACATAACAACAAAAAATAACAACAATAAATAAATTAAAAAAGACAAAAAAAAAACAAACATGCAAAACAAACAAAAACTATCCAATATGGGAGACCGCCGCTCCCTCATCTAAGCACCCTGCCCCTCCACAGGATCTATGGGCACCCCAGAATCCCAGAAATGCTGACAGGACATCCCGACTTGGGTCGACCCACCCTACATGGTGGTGTGCTCAAGGTGCCACAGACACCACACCCAGGCCTCTGCAGAGGAGGCCGGCCACCCAGCAACTAGGGCAAACACGAAGACATGACAAAACAGCAGCGCAGCCCCCAGTCCAAGAAGCCATCAGACACCCGTATACCCCAGGGCCAAATGCTTCCTGAAAGGGTGTCGTTTTGATTGTTGGGTTTTCTCTGTAATTATTGTAGGGTCTTTACCTTACAGTACCTTGAGGTTTCAGGTGTCTGTGTCTTCCCTGTTTAATTGCTTCCCTGTGTTGTCAGCCTCTGTGTGCCAGTCTCCTTATTTGTCAAGTCTATGTTGTGTCATGCGTAGTCACTTCTGTTTTATTTTGACAGTTCCTTGTTCTGTGCTTTGTGTTTAGTTTTGTTTCCCTGTGCCATCAGTGTCATTTTGTTCACCTGTGCCTCATCCTCCCCAGCTGTCTCTCTTTCTTTCAGCAGGTAAGCACACAGCTTACCTGCTGTGTGCTTAGTATCTCGAGTTTTGAGTTTTTGTGTAGCTGGCTCCTGTCCAGTTTTGTATTTTGAGTTATTTAATAAAGGTTAAATTAAATACAGTTTGTGCCTCGTGAATCCTGCATTGGGGTCCTCTGCCTTGCCTGCAGCAGCAGATCGTGACAAAGATAAAGCATGATCACTGAAATTCTCCTGGCGTAGTCCTCCTGCAAGGTGGGCAAGTGTTTATGTTGTCATGAACTTGATCACCTCACTGCAGTTTGCCCTGTGTTAACAAAGAAAAAAACAAAACAATCCAAGAATAAAAATTGCTCTGGTGTGTTTGTATAAATTATATAAAAGGTGTTTTGTATAAATGTTCAGCAAAATCTGGAATGGATCGTGATGAGGTCTTTCAGACAGAGCGCTAACTCCAACTCTGAGTCAGTTACCATGGTAACAGACTCTGTGAACCTTACCTGCTCGCTGGCAGGTTTTATCCAACAAACTGAGTGTCTCTCTGACTCCTCCCCCCCCGCTGCACCTGAACCGCACCTGTCTGACACTCCGATTCATTTCCTCATTCATAAAGTCGCTGTCAGAGCGTCACAGGAGGAAATTCATCTGCAGACGTTTATGTTTCTACGAGCACTGAAATCCCAGTTAGACGTTAGTTCATTATTTTTGTACGTAACATGAAGCTTTTACAGTCGTTCACTCGTCAACAGGCTGTAAGGACGGAGACAGCGATGATGTCACGGATTTATAATGAGGCAGCTGTCAGACTGTCAGTCAGTTCCTCTGAAACATTTACTGTAGTTACTGCAGCATCACTGTTACATCACACTGATCTGGATGAAGCTTTAGACACAGAACACACTGATCAGTGATCAATGATCGATGATTGATCATGCTGTAAAAGCAGAGATGATGCAAATGTTTGAATGAAGATGAGGCGAAAATAATTTTAAAACTTGAAAACTGAACTCAATGGATTTAAAGTGACTTAAATGTAAATTATAACATTCTGAAGTTTATAATGTCTGAAATTCAGAGTATGAATTTCCACATATTTTCCCAATGAAAATCATCTAAATCGGTCAGATCAGCAAAACATAACTGAGTCTACCTGCACAGCAGGAGGATCCAAACAGATCAGGATCACAGATTCAGACAGGATAAGGTCCACATCCAGTTCAGGGTCCAGTCATTTCCCAGCTCATCCAGTCATCTGTTCATAATGGATTCATTTTCCTGACACGATCTGCATTCTTTAATTAAAATGTCTCATCCTCCAAAACTGTACTGAAATATTTCAAACCTATGAAGCTGAGACATTCATTGTAAGATTTGTTTTTATTGGTAAAACTTTACATTCATTACAGACTTGGAAAGCTGCTCTGAATGCTTGCATCTAAATATGAAGCTATGACTGACCTCTGACCTTTAACAGTAACTCAGTGAAACATCTGCTGTGGCTGTCAGAGAGCCGTCATCTATCAGTGAAGCTGATCTTAGATCAGATTAGAAATAGTTTAACTGGAAATATTAAAGTAGATTTTCTGTAAATCTCATTTTTATCCACTTGTTATCATTTGCAGCCTCATATTTTAGCCTAAATAAGCAAACAATGAACAGTGTGTGTGCTGAAAAGCTCTTTTGCCTTCAATCTTTTTAAGATAAACTTTATAATTGCTTTATTTTGTGCATTTATCCTGTTAAAAAAAAAAAAAAATCTTATTTTTGTTTAACATTTTAAATAAACTTTTCATGGAACATAGGACAAACACAAGCACTGACTTATTTTGTTTTGTGTTGCAGCAGGACGGGTTATAGTTGCAGGGTCAGTAGACGAGACCTAGCTCGCCCTCTCTCCTCCAACTGCACCAAGGGATGGAAAGTTCTTATGTGTCGTGCAGGCTTGTGGTGGAACCTGCTCTAACTGCAATTTTCAATTTGCAATGATGGCACTCTGCTCATCTATTTCCAATTTCCTTAAATTGCAGCTAAATGCTGCTTCTTTTACGGGTATCGCACATATTCGCGTGTTTTTGCACTGCTGTCACTCCACTGTCTACGCCCACACACGGTGGAACATCTATCTCCCCCTCTGCTTTAACATAATGGTATAATCCCATGTCTCCCTGTGTGATTGGCAGCATGGTGTGCCCATCAGTTCTGCCCCTGTCCTCGGATTTGTGAGCAGAGCTAATGAGAAATTGGGGAGCCGGCTCTGATTCAATGGGAGTCGGATCTTCTGATTCGCTACCAAGCATCGGCTCTTAGAGCCGGCTCTTTTGCAAACGACACATCACTACAGGAGACTCAGTCTGAGCTGTTTCTCCACATTTTTATCTTCACTTTCTGTCTCCTGCAGTTTGTCCGTCAGGCTGCAGCTGAATAATTAGATTTTATAAATCAAATGTAAAATTAGGATTCAGCTTCATCTGATGGAGATTCAAGTTGTGTAAATGATGACAGCAGACATTATAAAAGAAATGATATATTTTATAAAACTTTTATTCTATCTATGATGATGTCAGAGTGGGTCAGGCTGATTAAAGTGACTCGTCATGCTCCACTGACACGCGCGATCCTCCATCCATCGGATTAAAATGGAGGCCCCGCTCTTTATCTACCCGTTGCCATGGTGAATCCTGGTGTCGGCGCTCCATTGATGATGGCTTTCTTAACTTACTCACGCACGCGCTAACTCAGGGTGATCATACTCAGAGTTGATTGAACTGACTCTGATCAGCTGTTCTGGAACGGTCCTGTAATTGGCCCCAGGTGTAAGGTCTATCCTCAATCACAGTCTGTGCAGCAGTTTAGGAATGAAGAATATATACAGCGAAGTGCTCATCTTATTTCTTCTAGCCATGGTTAAAATCCAGTGTTGCCAAATTCTGCCAACTCTCTCATGTCTCTATTTGGCAAACCAAAGCATGTTATTTCACCAACTTCTTTATCCCAATAATAGGGGGATATAAAAATATGAGCACATTTTTAGATGTGTAAAATATCAAAAATGCAGCCATGGCAGGGGGTAAACTCCTACACACCCTCGAATATTCAAGAGGATAAAGAGCTGGTTCAGAGTTTCACGATGATACCATGGCGTGTTAGGCTCATTGTGACTGGATTTACAGTTCTTTCATAAATCCCGACAAAGCAGAGGCTCCTCCAACCACCTCTTCATTTAGAGACAACTATAAAATGGCTCTAAAATTTTGGCTAAAAATCAGAAGTACAGGTAGTCTCTATTACTGTGACCACATCCTCATAATACACACCAAAAACATGAAAAATTAGTATTTTCTACTTTACACAATTTTCATGCTACTGTGCAAATAGGAGGCCTGTGAATGTTTTGGCCTGTCAAAATAAAATACCTGGTTTTAGCTGTCTCTTTATCTAGCTTTTTCAACCTAACTACATTATGTACCAAATACTTCTTCCAACGTCCAGAAAGCAGTTCTTAGCAACTTGTACTGACCCCTAACAGATGTTTTAGCTGTCTTTTTTATGCAGACTTGGTGATAAACACATGTCTACAAGAATCTTAATAAAGTGTGTCCTTCAAAATAAAAGTTCATAAAAATTAAAGCCACTTACCTGGCCTTATAAAAGTTGGTCAGTGTTCTGGATATAATTAACTATTCTGTGGCTTACTTTGCTGTTCATATTATTATAACATAAAATGAAGTGTTAAACTGTTATGGTCTTTCAAAATAAAATTAAAATTAAGCCCTTTCTAGCTATCTGTTTCATAAATACTGACTTACTGACTAGCAAACACTTTATATATTTTGTTTCTACTTTAAAATAATTTTAGTAAAATTATAGCTTGCTGTGAAAATAAAAGCTCCAAAAATTTTAAAGCTCCTTTTTTTTTTTTTTTTTTTTTTTTTTTTTTTTATAAAAGTTGATTTTATTGTTTAGAACAATCAGTACCCACTGGTTTATGGTGATGTCAGACTTTTATCAATCTGAAACTCAACATGGATTATCCTGTGGTTGTGTACTGGGGGCTTGGCTTCCTTTTTTTTTTTTAAACCAGGACCATTCAAACAGAACCTTGACTGTATGAACAACACCTTCATAGCCTTACAAGGCATACTTGATTATATAAAAAAATGTTATTCAAAATTTGGATGCCTGATAGGTGTTATAGGAAATTTGCTAGACTTTCAAATAAAATACACTTAAAAAAATCATGTCTAAACACAT